>JABUQX010137529.1:0-5000 GCA_015478945.1 Trachelipus rathkii | reverse complement strand
GCATGAATCGTTGACCGTGAGTATTGAAAACCCAAGACTCGTTCGTTGTGGTTGCCTCCTTCTTCCAAGCCACTTTCCATTCTGTGGAACTCCTTGCCATCTTTTGTTTTTCCAACTGTATTTAATCTTGCCTCTCTTTAAAACCACGTCTGATCTCATCTAAGAGATTTTAACCAAATGCTTGACCTCGGGTGGGTCTCCCTTATTCTATTTTATGTCCCTCTTTGAAAAGGGCCCAGTACATAAATTTTTTAATTCTGTAATATATATATATATATATATATATAATATATATAGATATATATATATATAGTATTTATATTATATATATATATATATATAATATATATATATATTATATATATTATATATATATATATATAATATATTATATATATATAATATATATATATATATATATATATATATATATAATATATATATATATTAAAACAATGATCTCTAGAGTAAATATTTATCAGTAGGAGGGCTTATTGATAAGATAAGAAGGAATCAGTTAAGAAAAATATTTACATTTTACAAGTTAAATAAATATATATTCATGAGCTTTCGTTCCTAAGCTGGAACCTCTTTCAGAAGAAGTATATTATAAACTAACATATGAAAAAGTAAAAAAAAATTTAGTTATGTAATATTTTAAAGTTTGGATAATTCATTTATTTTAAAAAATTGTGTGGTGCTCAGAAATTATTTTGGTATAGTGTCTATGTTATAATCGCCGTTGTTTATTTGAAAATTATTTGAATTGATTGATGCAGAAGGATTCAATGAGTTTTCGTTTTGTTAGATTTTGTACAGGGTAAAATAGGTGTTCCATTTGGTTAATGTTTAATGGAATTGAATTATTAAGGTTAGAAAGCGATGTAGTGTTATGGAAGAATTTTGAACGTCGTAGAAGGTTCATTTTGCGTTGATAAGGGGGCGTGAAGACATGGATTCACAGTGTAAAGGGGAGTTACAATCTTTGCAGGGAATTTTGTAAACACATTGGGAAGTTCCGTAGGAGGGATGGATTGAATAAATGTGTGGTTTAAGTTTTTTTTTTAAATAGGAGGATATCAGAGGTGAAGTGAAACTTATAGTTTTTGGAAAAATATTTTAATTTGTGATTGGAAAGGAAATTGAAGGAGGAAGGAAAGAGTTAAAATTAACGGAGTGGTTAATAGGAGGATTGTAGTTTTGGCTTGTCGTTGCTCTTCTAAGACTTATGGATTGATGTGGAGAAGGATAAGGTAAGGGGTTTTTGAAAGGTGGTGGTTAAAAAGTGAGTTCAGGATGAAGGTGGAGGGAAGCATATGCGGAAAGCACGTCGTAAGAAAAAGGAAGAAAGAGTTGCCAATTTTAGTGTTTTAGAATTATTGTGAGGAGAACCAGGCGTATGTAAGAAAGGGTGGATGTAGGGTTTTATTTGAACGCTTCATTAATGAAACTAATTTCAACTTATCCTACCCTTTCCCTCTCTTGAAACAGCTTATCAACTTCAAGCTTGTCGCAATTCTTTCGAAGGTGATAATTCTTCTTTAGACAAAACTGCGGTGTGGTCTGTGTGGTAGCCTTCTTCTGTTAATGTCGGCGTCCAAGGACGCTTCTCTTCATGAACATTATCACTACACTGAAGATTCCCTCACGCCTTATTTGCTGTACTAAATGGTATCGTTATGTAGATGATATCTTCGCCCCGTTCCCTCCCATATCAACCCTCAACTTATCCTTAACTTCATAAACACTATCCAGTATCCACCCTAACATTAAATTCACTATTGAAGACTCTCAAAAAAACACCTTACCGTTTCTAGATACTCTCATGACTTGGTCCAATTCACTATTTACAGAAAACCTACATTTCAACCTTTTTACTTGACACTGGTTCTCCTCACATAATCTAAATATCACTAAAATTGGCACTCTTTCTTCCCTTTTCTTACGGCTTCCGCATATGCTCTCCCTCCTACCTTCAACTTGAACTCAACTTTTTAACCTTCACTTTCAAAACCTTTCTTATCCTTCTCACATCATCCATAATGCCTTAAAAAGAGCAAACAAAACCTACTACAATCCTCCCATTAACCACTCCTATAATTCTAACTCTTTCCTTCCTCTACTTCAATTTCCTCTCAATCACATTAAAAAATATTTTTTCCAAACATTTTACGTTTCACTTCCTCTGAATATCCTCCTTCTTAAAAAAACCTTAAACCACACATTGTGATCAACCCATCCTCCTACGGACTCTCCCAATGTTGTTTACAAAATTCCCTTGCAAAATATTGTAACTCCGCTTACATTGGTGAACCCCATGATCTTACACGCCTCCTCTATCAAACAAACATAACCTTCTACACGACAATCAAAATTCTTCCATGACACTACATCGCTCTACTTATAATCATTCCATTACTTCTTCTGCAAGAGGTTCCAGCTTAGGAACGAAAGCTCAAGAATATATATTTATTTAGCTTGTAAATGTAATTATTTTTCTTAACTGATTCCTTCTCATCTTATTATATATATATATATATATATATATATTATATATATATATATATATATATAATATATATATATATATATATATATATATTTATATAATATATATATATATATATATATATATATATATATATATATATATTATATATATATATATATAGATATATATGAGAAAGAAAAAGAATAATATAAATATAATTATATATATATAATATAATATATATATACTATATGTATATATATATATATATATTATATATATATAATATATATTATATATATATATATATATAATATATATATATATATATATATATATATATTATAAAAAATTTGCCGGCTCCGCAGCCCTGTATATAACCCTTCAATAGGTGTATTGGCTACAGATTCATCAGAGCGAATAAGAGTAGGAAAAGAAGGTTTACAAATGTTATTTTTTGGAGCAAGAAAATTAACGATGTAGGATTACTTACATTTAGTACAAACACGCTTAGCACGTCTGATATTCCTATTCCGAGGTTTATCAAATTAACGAGTGATAGGTAAACAAATAGTTTTCCATTTACGATGTTCATTGTCACATCATTAATGGTACAATAACAAATGTAACAGAAACATAAATTTAGAGGAGAGAAAGATCTTAATATCGTCTCTCTCATCATTTATTCCTTTGGGCTATATTTGTCTTGAGGGATATTTAATTACTCTTCAAGAGTTAATTACGAGACGATTGACAGAAAACAAGTGTGTTGCTTGTAATCATAATGATATCTTTAAATGATTGGAGTACAATGATACAATTGGTTAGAATAGAATTGTCATGGGATGGGAAGACATTTATTTTATCATCAGAGCAGCCGTACTGACAGAGAAATTCATTAAGTTCTTGCAACCTTAACATAATTTCAGAGTAACGTCATGTATTACTGAAAGTTAGCGAACTTTAATTATAGCCTGTATTTTATTTAGTTCACACCGAGTCATCGTCAAATGATTTAAGTGTGCCGCAATTGACCTATATTTTGAGAGAACTTCGCTGACTCTTGTTTGAGATGTCACAACATTTCTAATGCTGATGACTGACGGAGTTTGTGTTGTTCACTCAAGAAAGAAACAGAATTTTCTTTATATTGGCACCAGCATCTCTCATGACACAGTGAACAGCATTTGGGGATAGGTTCCATTTCGGAAACATTCCATTAAATACGTCTGAGATATTCACCTGTATGACGTTTCAGTGAGATGTTCAGAGCACGACACACAAAATCTGGCTTCTGAAATAATTTCCAACGGATGAATACTCAGAGAATAACAAAGAAACTGCTGATTGAGTAGCTGACCATTCGTCGGTTGGAGATAAGCTAATTTGGATGATGATTTGATATTGAGGTTATAAATTCTTAAACTTTAGTTAACTCTATCATACTTTTTCTTCCAAATAATTTCTCTGTAGTATTTCCTTTGAGTTAGTTGGTGAAAAAGACCGATACTTTCGCTAGCCGTACAAAAACCCTAAAGAATTTCTATGTGACGAAACAGAAGATCATCCATTACTAAACTTTTTGTAAATTACTTAACAATATTTATGATTTTTCGTTTCAATGTCCCATATATTTGTATTTTATATTAGTTTCAAGGCTAATCTGCATTCGTTCTTAATTAAAGCTGGAATTGGGGATCCTTTACTCTTTTACTCATTTTCCTTGTGTTTTGCTGCTTAGATAGTTCTTAACCAGGATGTCATTCTTCCTTTCCGAGAATTAATTACGATTGCAAATGTACGGTTTACGTTGTCATGGAAACCCAATATCAAGTAATCCAAACTTTTTTAACCCACTGGGGGGATAGGGGGAATGCCATGCGGAATTGGCTTCAACATTGATTTCGAGGCCGAATATACTCACAAGTACGAGCCTATCAATATAATATTGCTAGATTTCGATTGTGATTTAAATTACTGTCACTACCTTGAGACGTCACTAGTAGCTCATTCTTATCAATTTTCTCACAAAAGTGGTTAAATTTTCTAACAAGTTCCCGTCAGAACATTTTCTAATCGCATTAAGAGATTCCCGAGTGCGAATGCAAATATTTGTTTTTAATATTTGTGAATGAGAAAGTCAATTCAAATATTTTAAATATATATATAATATATATATATGATATATATATATATATATATATTATATATATATATATACTAATATATTATATATATATATTTATATATATATATATATTAATATATATATAATATAGTATATATATATATTATATATTATATTATATATATAATATATATAGTAATATATATATATATATATTATATTATAATATATATATATAATATATATATATATATACTATAATATATATAATATAGTATATTATATATATATATATATATATATATAGCTATATATAATATATATTCCATATATATTATATATATAAGTATATATATATATATATAAATATATATAATCTCT
>JABUQX010137528.1:0-16891 GCA_015478945.1 Trachelipus rathkii | reverse complement strand
ATATAAATATAATATTATATAATTATAATAAAATATATATAAATATATAAAATAGAATAATAATAATAATATATAATATAATATATAATAATATAAGAATTAATAATATAATAGAAGAATATAATAAGAATGAATATTATTATACATATTACACTACACACTATCAGTATTCATATATATCATATATATAATACACATCATATCTAATCAAGAAGAATCATAAATCTCCATAATAAATAGAAAAGGTAAAATAATATCTTATATTGTATATTTACATTAATGAATAGAATGGTAGAGTGGTATAACAATAATAATAATTCTACATGAATATATATATATATAATAAAATAGATATAAAATAATAGTATAATATCTAAACATCACAATATATAATCAAATCGTATAATGAAGAAGAATGTAATCAATATATAAATACATATATATAACAATAATAATCATATAAAAGTAAATTTCCAGAGATAGGTACAATAATTCAATACTAAGAATAGAAATATATATAATTTATAATGTAATACAATATTATCATCTCCCTTTGGTAGATAATGCCGCTTCTTTAGCTGCTGTTGATATGTTTGAAAAAGCATAGCTTTGAGTTTCTACGTGTAATGAGGGTAAATGTTATAAAACATAAATAAGGGTCCATATAAATCCAAATGTTACTGCTGTCTTATTCGTAGCGCTCCAAACAAAAGAGTATACATCATTGCAGGCTCACCATTGTAAGTGTTATACATAGTTAGCTAATTACTCTGTTACGTTTTGTTAAATATTACTATGACAATGTAGGAAATTAACTGATTTGTTAGAGAAATGATAAAAGTTTCTGTAAGATACACTAAAGCAATCAAGAATATGTTTATAAACAAAGTTTGTAAAGATAAGTTTTTGTCATAGGGTACGTTATAGGGCTATTTGCCCGGAGAATTTTGCTAATGCTCCACAAGCTATTCATAGTTCAAAAACAGATGCTATATTTTGATGCAGAGTACTACTATAGCGTGCAACAACGTAGTTCAAGATGTTGGTATCTTTGATGGGATTGGTCACTTTCTTAAGGAATTTTTGTTAGATAATACTGCTTTTGCTGCTGATGATATAAAGTGGGGATACATCGAGTTTTGTATGTCCTGTTAGCTACTTTACCTTGATAAGTAGGGAACTTTGTGAATGTTAGCAGATTATTCATACGTGAGGTATGGTAGGTTTGTCGTTGGACATTATATTCTTAGTTCAGGTTATGATATGTTAGCTTAATTGATGTGAAAACTTTTTACCTTAGTCTATATTCGTTGGTCTGTATGATAATTAGGTAAGGTTATGATAAATTTTTTCAAAATATTACTATGTTAAGGTAAAAATAACATGATATTATAGATATGTTTGAAAAAGTGTGAATAGGTTACGTTCGTTACTTTACTGTTGATAAGTATGAATTTTTGTTAATGTTGGCTGTTTATTCGTGCGTAAGGTATGTTAGGTTTGTCGTTGTACATTATATTCTTAGTTCAGGTTATGATATTTTAGCTTTATTGATGTTAAAACTTTGTTACGTTAGCATATATTCGTTGGTCAGTTTATAAAGAACTTATTTTTATGCTGTTTATCCAAAATGATACTCAAAATATGACTTGAATCAATAGATCAATAAAATCATGAAGGGTGGGTGGGGAGGGGAGTGGAGGGACATGTGGTTTAATTTACTGCTTTAAAATCAGTAAACTATTACACTTTCCTATGATATTTTATTCAAAGAACTTACTTTTATGTTATGTTTGGATAAAACTTTGTTATTTTTATATGTTTGGATATAACTTTGATATGTTTGCAATTATTCGCTGGGGATTATGATAGTTAGGTAAGGTTATGATGAATTTTTTTAAATATTACTATGCTAATGTAAAAAACTTTGTTACGTTTGCATATTTTCGTTGGTCTGTATGATAATTAGACAGGGTTATGATAAATTTTTGTTAAATATTACCATGTTAATGTAGAATTAACATTGATATGTTAGAGATATGCTTGAAAAAGTGTGAATTGGTTACGTTTTGTACGCTGTGTTAGCTACTTTACTGTAGTTAAGTATGGAACTTTGGTAATGATATCAGTTTATTCTTGCTTAAGGTGTCTTAGGTTTGTCGTTGTGCATTATATTCTTAGTTCAGGTGATGCTATGTAAGCTTTATTAATGTGAAAACTTTGTTACGTTAGCAAATATTCGTTGATCAGTATGATAATTAGGCAAGGTTATGATAAATTTTTGTTAAATATTACCATGGTAATGTCAATTTAACATTGCTATGTTAGAGATATGTTTGACAAAGTGGGAATAGGTTACGTTTTTGTATGCTATGTTAGTTACTTTACTGTTGTTAAGTATGGAACTTTGTTAATGTTAAAAGTTTATTCGTGCTTAAGGTTGGTTAGGTTTGTCGTTGTACATTATATTCTTAGTTCTGGTGATGCTATGTAAGCTTTATTAATGGGAAAACTTTGTTACGTTAGCATATATTCGTTGATCAGTATGATAATTAGACAAGGTTATGATACATTTTTGTCAAATATTACAATGTAATGTAAAATTAACATTGCTATGTTAGAGATATGCTTGACAAAGTGTGAATAGGTTATGTTTTTGTATGCTATGTTAGTTACTTTACTGTTGATAAGTGTGGAACTTTGTAAATATTAACAGTTTATTCGACATTAAAGTGTGTTAGGTTTGTCGTTGTACATTATATTCTTAGTTCAGGTGATGCTATGTTAGCTTTATTAATGTGAAAACTTTGTTACGTTACCATATATTTATTGGTCAGTGTAAATTGAACTTGATTTTATGTTATGTTTATCCGAAATGCTACTCGAAATGTGATATGAAACAATAGATCAATAGATAATGGGAAGGCGGACAGAGGGGGAGGGGGATGGTTGGTTTACTGATTTACTGATTTGCTGCTTTAGGGTATGTAAAACATATGACTTGAATCATTAGATCAATAAATCAATAGATCACGGTTGGGGAAGAGGGTGCTGGGGAGGGTGGTTTGATTTACTGATTTACTGCTTTAGGGTATGTAAAACATAAAAATTTTGTTAAAAAATATGACTTGAATCAATAGATCAATAGATCAATAGATAAATGGATCATGAGGAGGGTGCTGGGAGGGTGGTTTGATTTACTGATTTACTGATTTACTGCTTTAGGCTATGTAAAACATATGACTTGAATCAATAGATCAATAGAACAGTAGATCACGGTTGGGGAAGAGGGTGCTGGGGAGGGTGGTTTGATTTACTGATTTACTGATTTGCTGCTTTAGGGTATGTAAAACATATGACTTGAATCAATAGATCAATAGATCACGGTTGGGGAGGAGGGTGCTAGAGGTGTGGTTTGATTTACTGATTTACTGCTTTAAGGTATGTAAAACATAAAAATTTTGGTAAAAAATATGACTTGAATCAATAAATCAATAGATCAATAGATCATGGATGGTCAGGAGGGTGCTGGGGAAGGTGATTTAATTTACTGATTTACTGCTTTAGGGTGTGTAAAAATGCAAATTATTTACGTTATGAATAAAAAGTTCACTCACAAAACTAAGCACAGAACACGTTTGAGCGACGGTTTCGCGCCGGATCGCCCGCACTCGCCGGTTTCGCGCCGGGACGGACAGGCAGGCTGGACCCTTCTCGCAGGGTCGTCAAATCACAATATTCGAGTTCTACGATCTAATAAACACATTTTGATCCCAATAATGTATTATACAAATATTTACTAACTCGGTGCCGCACCGGAGCCAGCACCATCAGGTTCAGGATTCTTTCACCTTCTTCTATGTACTATCCAAATTTCAACCTTATTATTCTATGCATACCTGCCATTTCTTCAGATTACAGGATATATATTATATATATATATATTAAATATAATATATATATATATTAATTACAAGCTTATATATAACACAAGCTCCCTAGGATAAAAGGTTCATATAGACTACTGTTATAAAGGGTCACCAAGGAGCTCTTTCATCACATTTCCTCTATACTTCTAAGTGAACTCTCTCTTTCTTCTCCAGTACAATATCTAGAATAGCTATTCCATGTTTCTCAATGAAGTCTCTCCTATAGTACCTACGATCTCCACTCCCCATTTCATACTCATGGTCACACTCTTTCCTCCTTTATGCATTCCTTCCAGTGTCCTCACCATCTACAATCTGGCTATGTACATCATCTTTACTATATTTAAGCTATTTCTAACTCCAACCTTCACTTTTCCTAGGTGCTTTTTTAAGTTAGTCTTTGTCTAGTGACATCAATTTTTCTTATCTTGATCCCGAGCTTTATATCGACATGACTTTAAAAATACCTACTTACCCTGTATATTCCGACTGTAATTTATACTATCCTCTCTTTGTGTCGTTACTCACATATGTATTTCTTGAGCCCCATATAGTAGTAATCGGTGTTAATTATCTCGTCGTATAATATCATATCACTACCTCTATTTACCAATTACTTATATTAGTTCATTATTCGATATGGGTATATCACAACTGCTTATACACTACTCTCCCACTAATACTGTAGGATTTTATTACTTTGATATTACTTACCTGTACTTTCCTTTCTCATCCTACTTTTATACAAATATACTGCCACTCTATAATATATGTATAATAATTTTACTCCCATCTATATCACTAAGTTCATATTACCATAATCACTCTCAGTGCTTCCCTACATAACAATACATGATCTAGTCTTTTATTTAGTACTACAATATGATCATGAGCCGGTCCTCTTCTAAGAACCTTATATTGGCAAATATATATTAGTTACCACCCTTACTCGTGATACTTATCTTCCTCTTATCTGTACTCCAGCATGCCAAAGTCGCTTGATTGAGCATTAGCCATAGTAAATATCATGTCACCTATACTCTAATATCCTCTCTCACATTCTTTATCACTACATCCGATATATTAGTCTACAAATAAATAACAAAATTTGAAGTTGTACAACTACACGTACTATCTTACAAATATAGCTCATTACACCTATATAAAACCTTATCCTTGTCCCAAGTATATGGTGTTATTAACTCATTTACAATTGATTATTCTTATTAATTAATATATAGTCTTCTTGACTCTGCTCCCTGACTACGTCTCTATATAGAAATGCATCTCTGAGATTATTGTCCTTCTCTCCTCATGTTCTATCAATTGTCTCAATTTAGTATCCACCTTGTCACTACGAGACATTATTTAATCACAAGACCAATGCTCTTTTTTCTTAGAACTATGGAAAGCTTCATATGGCTCGTTTATTATTTCCACATACTTTTCTTCGAATTCATCATAAAAGAGTATATTCTTCTCCTATGCAGTGATCAGACACTGACTTCATAAGTCTCATTTCTTTATAAGCATATTCTCTACATGCTGAGCTATACTTGCTGCAGAGTATATATGAGGTAGTCTTTTTCTATCACTTATAGCATGACAGCGCTTTGTTGCACATCTGTAATTTATCATCTTTATAATACCTTTTAACATCGTGGTATCAAAACTCACTGACTGAAATATTCTCCGATCAACTCAGATTTGTTATAGCAAAACTATTCACTCGTTTTTATTAATCCTTTTCGAATTATTGGAACTATGAATAATGCGAAATCTTAATATACACTCCGCAACTTTCACAACAAGAATTGGTGAGTCTGTATACTTATTGTCTTAATCTACGTATCTCGACACATCCTTACTTGTGGGTCTATATTAATATTCCACTCAGGGCAATATACACAATAAATTTTGGCTCAGTTGTCTCCTTTCTTGTTCACTTTTGGTTCATGTTATCCATTTTCTGACTATCGCCCTTGACTTTTCCATCGTTCTATCCTTCATTTTTTATACAGAGAAGAGGGAGGATCTAATACTCATCTCACAAAAACTTCCAAGATATGCCATCTGAGTGAATCTTCTTCTCATTCCTCGTGTTCTTGCGTGCCTCTCCGACGCAATCTTTCATTCAATCAAGATATCTTTCTCTCTCCCAAAAACTTACTCAATCTAAGAGCTGACGTTCTTTACAGTCTTTCAATCGTTTATTTGAAAGTATTCTTTTAATTCATAGATCATAACGTTAAATAGTCTCAGGCTATAAATTTTCGTAAGTCAACTCCGCTACTCAGTCTCGTCGGGTGCACACTTAAACCCTTTCTTATAACCATCCATCTTACTCTCTGCTTTGTGATCACACAAGTGTTCTAACTGAAAAATCTCCGTGTGCCGTTTGGTATTGGCAACGTGCACATCTTCCTCTACATATTCATTTCCATTACATCTCAACAAAATATTATTTTGTATAGTGTCAATATTATATTCTCGTTTAAAACCTCTCTCTTTCAATATTTATCCATCAATAAAGTAGAATTAATATGTTTTTATATCTTCCTCTTAATATAACTGGGCCTATTTTAATTACAGTTCTATATATTTTATTAAAACCACTCATTATATCATATCATATACTCTAGTCATTTTCACTATCTTTTATTGCCTATCCTTCATACTTCTCTTCTCAAGTATCCAATCCGCTACTCTATAGTATTGTATCTTTTTTCCTCGTTCCTTTACCTACCCATCCTTTTTAACAGGTGATCATTCTCTGCTATTGACCTTTATTTAACTTTATTTTAGTTTACTTACCGATTATTCTTTAAGAGAGAGATCTTATTGTTTTCTTTGTTTACTTGAATATATATTTATTTCAATATATATTCCCTATTTCTTAGTCATCATACTTCTTTAAGTGTACTCCCATTATTTAATAACATTTCTCTTATTCTTTATATCTATGTCATAACTTAGTTCTTTAGTCTCACCTTTCAGGGCCAGTTACTATCACAATTAATTTAATACATATACTCATCAAAGTGCAAGTCTAAATCTCCCGCCTGTTACAAGTTTTTATTCTCTATTGACGTGCACTTTCTTATTGATTTTCTCATTCCTCTTTCCTGCGACTCTCTCTTGTTAGCCTACTATCAGACAATATTTTAGAGTCTATAATAGATCTCTGATCCGAGATTCTCTTGTGAGATTGCTCCATCATCTCTGCTTGATGCAACAACCTCCTGTTGGAAAGCGATCTCGTGACATGTATGGCACTAATATCTACGTGATCTTCTTCCTTCCTTAAACAGCCAAAGAACTCCTATCAATTCTTTTGCTGCAATTATGTCTGCTTCCTCTGCTTTCTTCCACACACTTCTCCAGCTGTTGCTCCTTCGATCTCTTTCTCATCCTGTCCTGTTCTCCCCATCTTGCATTGAAAATTACGTAACATAGACTATCTTACTCCCCTATTTATGGCAATGCCTCTAAAAATCAATGCCTTTCCTAGAGCTCTGCCATGAGATGACTTATTGTATTTAATATTAGGCGGCATAATTGTGTAACTCTACGCTTATGCCAGAGTAATGTCATATACATTAAAAGAGATAAAGACCTGTAGGTTGTCAATAGCTAATATATACCTATGTTTAATATCTCTCCTAATTATATAAACTACATGCGAAAGATTCTTCCATTTGATTTACCACGATCGAAACATCCAATCATTATCTTCAATCGTTATACATTATTATGCAATGAAAATTCTTTTTTTCTTTCCTTGACTTCGCTTGAATACCTTTTATACCTGATTAGCTCGACTCATAATACTAACATATGGTTAAACTATTATTTTGTATGAATGCTGTTCTTGCAGTTAAGATGTTAAATTATTTTTATATCTCTAAATTAAATATATATAATTTGAAAAGAACTATTCCCTAAAATAATTAAAGCTCAGGACTTGAATATTTAATTATGAAAATTCAATATATAATAAGACTAGGAATAGAAAATTTTGTAGCTCGCTCCTCTAAGTTTTAAATATTAATTTCGACTTAAATTTTATTATTTGATTACTGTATAATTCGAAATATATTTTGAATACATAAGTATATGATTATATTTATATATTATTGGTATAATAAGATTTGAAGCTAGACAATTTTTTTTCTACCACTTTTAATAAACAATAATATAATTGTAGCTTTCGCTTTCCCTGCCAAGTACATCATTGGTGTGGCCAGTCTCGTTGTAAAGTTTTTCAGCTTAATCAATTTTCTCGACGATACCGTTACCTCGATACATTTAGGAATGTCTAAGCGTCCTGATTAAACCCCTGCGTATCTTATTGTGATCTCCTCTCCTGCTCGTTCACCGAGCTGTTTAACCCGCACAATGCACAGATTCCTTACAATTACTGCCCCATCACTGAGTTAACATATATATAATATTTATTATATATAATATATATATATAATTAATATTATTATTAATATAATATATATATATAAATAATATATATAATATAATATATTTATATATTATTATTATATATATATATATATATATAGTTAATATATATATATTAATATATATTAATATGATAATAGAAAAATTATATATCACGAATAAAAATAAAATATATTTATAAAAACAATATATGAAAAAAATTTGTAGTAATGAAATAGTTTATAAATTTTTTTTATATAATAATATTTATATATTATATTAAATATATAATTATATAGTACCTTAAGTAAAACTGTAGCCCTCCATCAAATATATTATAGTTATTGTGAAAGGTTGGCTAAACCTTAAGTGATATTGAGATTATTTGAACCATTCTTGTATTTATGAACCTTTAAATAAAACAGAGAAAACTTTATATTATTAATTATATTATCAACTACAATTAATTGTATCTAACAATAAAAACAACTATACAATTCAATAATGTAATCTTAAAAAAAATATGTATAATTAAAAATTAATCTATTATTTCCTATTATTATTATTATATTGAGCGGTAACTTTCCAGTAATGAATATTTTTTGTATTTATTTATTGAGGTAATTACATTCCTATTAATTTTTATATATTAGTTACTATAGATAATACATATTGCTAGATAAGCCGAGTTCATTATTTATTCTTTCTTTAAATATAGAATTTAATATTTACAGCGATTTTTCTTTTGACAAAGTAATATTTTATATTTATTTCCTTCCTTTTTATAATTATGATTTATATTTAAAATTTATTAGAATTTATACTTATATAATATATAGAATGAACAAAATTCAATAAAGCTTAAAATAGGCATTATAAATATGTAATTAAATTGAAATATCTAGTTTCAATATAATATATTACTTCACTCATATGATCTAAATATTGTGTATCACGAACTTAAATACATTAGAGTAGATCTAGACAAAAATTGGTAGAAATTATCATTGTTTTTGTGATTATATATAATATAAAGATCAATGTCTATCTAATAATTTAATATATATCAGTCTGGAATTAATAATCACTTAATTGGAAATTGAATTGATTATATTTATTTTTATTTGTTATTATATTATTATTATTTAGAATATTATTATAGTGATACTAGTGAATAACTTGAGTACTAAATACTATTGTTATTTATTTACTCATAAGTGTTTGTTTTTATCCTAATTTTTATATATATATTATATATAATAACCTAATCTATATATGTATAATACTAGAAATTCTTCTTTATCACTCACTAATAATTCATTCAAATTGAAAACTATTAATCTAATCTAATCCATTTAATAATGACAATACCTTAATATGTGTAACATAAATTATTACAATAAATTACTCCTAAGTATTTGAATATCAGTGATGGCTCAGATAGTAATTAATTAAATACACTGCTTCACAAAGTTAATGTAAGGCCATAGAATAGGAACGGCACGGCTCCTCATCAATGATTCATACAAATGCAAAATAGAGTGCTACGTTAAATATTGAATCCAGCCGAAAATTCTAAGGATGGATTGAACTTTTTTTTTTTTAATTTTCTCTCTATATGCGAATATATAAAGTTTTTTTCTATTTTTCCTAACTGAAAAAGGTGAAGATATCCGCCTAGTGAAAACCGCAAAACGGTATGACGAGGAGTCAGTGATACCATTGTCGGTCCTCCCGAGAGTGCGATCGTGGAGAGGGAACTCAATCCGCTCCCCTCTTCTACCAGTGTGATGGTCACTCCTCGGACGCCCGCGCGACCATCTTTGCTAGCAGGTTTGTGTGCTGCCCGGGAGGAATCCGCCAACTCATCCTCGCGCAGAGTAGAATACCCCCTCTCTGCCTCTGTTCTCCGTCCGAGCTACTTGCTGGAACCTCGCTAAAATCTTTGTGATGAAATGAGACCCTGTTCCTGTTTCCTTGTTTTCCAGGCCAAAATAATCTTATAACCAGGTTTTATTTTTACGGTGTGCTTCATGTTGTTCCTGCTAGACGGGGTGTATCTCTGAGGGAAGGGGCATGTAAATTCATGAGCGCTTCGGAGGCTGATGATGATCGGGTTTAGAACCCCCTCGCTATCGAACCCACAAGTCACCATGAACTGTATATGTCGTTCCGGTTTGTACTCTTTCCGCGATAGGCATCAATCTACCGAGTGAGTGCTAGGAATGAGTCTCTCACGCAAGTAAGATTAATCAAATCGCAGTGAGGAGCTTCGCGTACGAAGCTCTCGCACTGAACTTGCACAAGTTTCTTTGCTCCGCCATTACAACTAGGGTTCCTAATTCCTTTCTAGACTTAAAGAGCAAAAAAAAAAAAAATACTTGGTCAAAAAAAAAAAAAAAAAAAAAGTGAGCAATTGCTTATTCATGGGAGATTCCTCGCACCACTACTCTTAGACATTTGGTTTCGGTTTCGAATATACCAAAAATCAATCAAATATCTTTGTCTCAGCTGATTCTAACTACTACTAGTCTGATCTGCCCCTTTTTTTGACGTACCCTTCTAAATTTCTTACCTAGGGTTAGAATTATAAAAAGAGCTCCTTTTATCCAATCGGGTACTTAGAAGGATAAGAATTAGTAGTGCTGTTTAAGATGTATTTAGATGTAATTAGATTTAGTTGGAATAATTATACTGCTTTAAAAAGTTAATAGTATATAGTTAATACATGTCATTCCTTCCTATTTCAATGTTACTGTATGATCTACTTCTTACAATAGTTAGTCAACATTCTATACCTTTAGTGATAGTTCTGAGCTTGAGATCGATTATATATATAATGAATTGTTAACGAAAATATTTAATTATAAATCAAATAATTTAGAAGTTAAAACTGTTTAATAAATGGAAATTATTCTTCACAGTGAGCGAAGGTTCGTAAAAGGATATTAAATTGTTTGTAAAAAAAAATTTATTTTGCTATTGTAATAATTAAAACTAGTGTTAACACTTCTATATTTATACCCTTTTATCTCTTTACAAATAATTTTGAAAGACATTTCTATCAGTTAGCCATTAACAAACTAATGATTTGATATATCTAATAAGTTTATTCATGGGATTTATGTTTCCACTACTTTATATTGAAACTCTGAAAAAATATGTTTATAATACCAAAATGAATTAGGAAGATTACTTACAAGTCCTCGCAAGAAGCGATCACAATAATTATAAGCAAAATTGAAAGTATATGTTCTCTTTTAACTACCAAAATCTAGTATAATATAAGAAATAATTTAATTTTGCTATAAAAAATTAGTATTTACTAACTGTTCACTCCATTATATACTATTACAATTTATCGTGAGTCATAGTCAACAGAGATGTTCACAATTATAGGTAATAATACTGTCTGACGTATTTCTCTCAATAATGTGAGAGTAACTTACGCTTATATTATCAATCGAAGCTTAGTAATACATAATTGTATTTAAATTCCGCAATAATTACTCATCAATAAAATTATTGACTACTCATATGTAGTTAAATTAAATATATAATAAGAGTTAAATATATTAGCTACTAAAATACATATTTTAAGTTCCTTTAATTTTTCTTAAAATCCTGAATATTTAGTTTCTATATTTTATACTAATAAATTTCTTTTCAAAAAACTCATAATTATAATAATACTATTTCAGTTCATGCACCTTAAATATATTTAAATGTGTGTTCAGATGATAATAACATTTTCGTCAAATAGGAAAGGTGAAATACTTTCATTTACATAGCAGCTGTCTCACGATATATTGAATCTTCTCCACGTCGCACTAGTGCTACCTGAGGAAGAATATAGCCTCGATGTTAAGAGGTCCCTTGTCTCACACTGAGCTATCCTCCTCAAGCGCAAAAAAACTTAGGAATTCTTTCAGAAAGACAATTCATAAAGCGCATATTGCCTGAGTCTCTCGGCGTGCTCAAGTATGTAACCAACGCCAACATTCTCACGCGAGTCGCACGCGCTTGCGGTACTAACAATCCTTTGATAAAAGATTTGAAAGAAGTAAGCTAGAGTGTTGTTGTTTTATCCAGCTCTTTCGCTTCTCCAGAGGTAGACACCATGTGTTGGCATCTTTCTGCTTCGAAGTGATTACGACTCGAGACGAGTTTGATTTTTTAGAATCTCACTAGTGCTCTCGTGAATCCAAGTTTTTTGGAATATTGGCATTGATATATGCTGCGAAAGTCGAGGAACTACGCGAGCCGGGTGAGTGATTACTCCGCACTCTTATCTCAGCTCAACACATCTTGCTCGTGGGTGTGTCAATCCCGGAGACAGGCTCAGTTTATATTTCTTATGCACTTTAATCCTGTATTCTCACTTATATCATTCTCATAATACCTCATTCTTTAACATCTTTAATTATAATATAATTGCTTTATTATCCATGTCAATTAATGTAATTTAGACATAATATATTCTTAATATTAGTATTATATATATATATATAATATTAATAGGGTATATATTATAAATATTATATCTATATATTAGATTATATATATATATAATAATATATATAATAATTATATTATATATTATTAGATATATATTATATTAATATATATATTAATAATATATATATATTATATATAATATATATAAATATAGATATATATATTATATATAATTTATATAAAATAAATAGATATAGTAGAAGTCTTTACATGCATTATTATAGTAATTTTTTATATTTATCAACGAATAATTTATATACTAAAATATACAAAGACAAACAGACCTACTCGGTTTCTTTATTTTCTTCGTTAATAAATAAAAACTTACTGGGTTTCAGTTATAATCACCTTAACAATAGGTTTCCCTAAAAAAATATTCTTGACTTTGGGATTAAATTTTCTTTAAGCTTAAATGCAGTTGTCCGTGTTGTGTTATTTTCTAAAACATGTAAGGATAATTGAATAATGAACAATATTAGTATCTGTACCATTATATTGTTAGGTTAACTTAGTCCTTATGAACGGAACGGCATACTTAGAGATTTATAAGAAAAAGTATGTGATATTTGTAATATAATTATAAAATAAGAATTGATAGAAAAATTATTTATTGATAAAATTAATAATTAAAGGTACACATTTTTAATAGACTCTTTCATAAGTTTAAAGTGTATTATGTGTTAAATAAAATTATAATAAAGTTGTCCCTTTAATTTATAAGAATTAAAATATATTAATATAAGTATAATTTATAAATTAGTTCGTCTTTTTTGCATGTTGGGAATCAAATTCTTGACCTTATGCTCCAATACTAAGCATCTAACAAATCGATTTGGTCTTTCTTAGTGTCCCAAGCCCAAATAATTTAATTAATGAATCTCATCACACTCTCAGGGAGCTAGAAAATCGAACTTCCAATTTGGAATCTGAGTCTTGCGACTAAGAAATCAAATTAATTAATTTTTTTGAATTTAATAATTGTTAAAATTTGACATAATCAATAAGACAAATAAGTCAAGAAGTATTATCACAGTTTAATAACAATCCCACTAACCCACTCACACACAACACGTATTAGTACGGTGCTGTTATTTTTTCGAATATATTTTATTCAGAAGAGTAATCTAATAAGTGAGTCAAAAATAACATGGGAAGATAAATTCAATATATAAACTGATAGAATTCTCTTAAATAAACGCTCACCTATAAATTATGAACAATAAAAAAAATTTAATCCCTTAGAAAAATCTTATTTGTTAATTTTGTAAATGTAACAATAACTAACCATGCATAGAAATGAAACGGAAAAGAAATAAGATGTAAAAATTCCTTTGTTCTCAGGTTATACTCTAATATAATTATTTTTAATAATTATACACTTACTCTGTCTCCTTTTGGACCTGGAAAATAAACTCGATACGAATATAATGCAATTATCCATAATTATGAAATTTCAAGATAATTTATTTATGTAATGGATATAATATCCCACCTGCAAGTTTTAGGAATACAATGAATGGTAATTGCAGTAATTATCACAATGAAAAGACTGGCAATAATAATAATAAATAATAATTAATAATTAATTAAATAATATAATATAATTAATTCATATGTTTAAAAAAGTACTTAGTAAAATGTTATTAGCAATTTTAAAATTATTGAAAAGTTTTCTTAATTCCCAAAAATCATAATCAGAATAATAAAGTAGGTCCTTAAAACTTCTTTAAATATACATCCTCCAATTAGTGTCACGGTTTCCATAAGGAATATACCAATAGTCCTGATAATAACAGCCACAGTTCTGGTCCATTTCTAAAAAATGAACTTGATGTGTTTTAAACTAATGTAAATAGGGTTATAGCAGATACTACACATATTAATTAATTATTATTTAAAATTAAATTTATTTTATTACATACTTATGATAAAATTTCTAAAGAAAATAATCAGTGATAAATTAAATTATATAATAAGCATGTTTATGGTATAGAGAAAATAAACACGATAAGTTTGTTGATAATCCCAAGAATGATAATAATAAAATAATAATAATTAAATTAATAATAATAATAATAATATATAATTAAATAATAATTCATAAAATAAAATTCTCATAAATATAGGTTTTATATTGACTATAAGTATTGTTCTGTAACTATATAATAATATATATAATTATAATCTTGTCTTAAGATTATATATAAATAATCTCCTCTATAGCTTACAAATTCCTCACACCAGTAAAGTATTTGCCATAACCATAATATTTCGAGTCTATCTCAGTCTCATCTCACTCTCTAACCTATGACTTATATTCATGAGTATTATCAACTCTTTTATGATCTTGCTAAATAAACTAGAAAAATACCCGATAGTGACTAATTTCAAAAGAAACAATACCGAAACTTCATATTTATGATTAAATCCAGTAATATGTAATATCGACCTTCTACATTTCACATTTCTTCCTCTCGAAAGGTGAGAATAGGAAAAATATATTCTTTTTATGATTATTGAATTAAATTTGCTTCATTTCTATTTACCGTTGAAACAAGAAGATAGTTTTTAATTTTAAAGTACTATCGATACGAGGTTAAGTTATTTTAGTTTATTATATATATAAATATTTATAATATATAAATATATTAATATATATTATAATATATAATATAGACTGGGATTATATATTTAATATTATATATTATACTATATATTAATTTATTATATTATAGTATATATAATATATATATAGATATATATTATATTATATATTATATATTAATTATTATATATATATATAATATAATATATATATATATTTAACTATTAATTATATATATTAAGTACTTTGATAAAGTTATAATATGCTTAATAAAGTTTTTCATTTTAAATTTAGGTAGTATTTCATAAGTTATAATTATATATTTTCTGAATTTATTTTTCCCTTTCCCTCTATATTTATTTATTCCTTTATATATTTTATTAATATATTCCTATATTAGGAAAATTCACAGTTTAGCTTATATAAGAAACCTCAGTTGTAATAATTATGTTGCACTCTGATAAGAATAAACATAAATCTTATCATGTACTATAGTATTAAAATATAGTTGGTTTGGAATATGAAAAATTTACCTATGCTCCTAAATTCTACAACATTCTATCTTTTATTCGTCAGCTTAGTTGTACGTATATTAATAGCGGCAAAGCAGTTGCCTACGACTGTCACATTTTATTGAATTAGACTTATAATTGGACTAATAATTTTGATTGATTGTTTCTTCTTATCAACATTTCTGTTTGATTGCTAATCTTTTATTTAAATTGTTCATTTAAAATGTGGACCATTTTTTTCCATATATTTTGCATAGAATTATTTTATTAAAATTTTACTCTTTAAATAGTACAGTATATATTGTCTAGTTAAAATAAATTAAGTTCAAATCAAGAAAAGCTTATTAAAAAGTTTGAACTTCTATTTAAAATAAAGTCAGTGGAAGTGTAGTGAAGTTATGATAACATGAACTAGATCTTAAAATAAAGCAACCAAGTCAAGTCGATTTTTTAAATTTTCTAAACTTGTAGTTAAAATGAAATTAGAACAATTAAAGTCAAGTTATTTGGAAATGCCTAAAGTTGAAATTAAAATGAAATTAGAACAATTAAAGTCAAGGTTTTAAAGTTGAAATAAAATTTGAGCATTTAAAGTCAAGCTTTTGAAAATGCCCAAATTTGAAGTTAAATGAGATTAGATAGATAAGATATAGTCAAGTAATTGTTTCTAAGATTGTTGAAGTTGAAAAATGTTGTAAGGATGACCTTTATTATATACCTAGTACATCTCACGATGTAAATAAGTTTAAGAGTGAAAATGTGTAAAGAACATTAGTCCCTAAATTTTGTTTTTCAAAAAGAATTTTGAAGATTATAAGAATCTATTTTTCCATTTTATAGTTTTTTACCACGTCAGGTAAATATTTTATTTGGAG
>JABUQX010137526.1:0-28243 GCA_015478945.1 Trachelipus rathkii | reverse complement strand
TATAGATATTATATATATATATATATATATATATATATATATATATATATATATATATAATATATTATATATATATATATATATAAAATAATAATAATATAATAATAAATAATAATATAATCCAGATCATGTGAAATGTATAATATAGCCCTAGAGCAGTGTCTCAAGTTGGGGTTTACGCTACCCGGGGACGCAGAGGATAACTTGGGGTACGAAGAAAGAAGTAGCCGTTCACGGATCACTTGCGAGTGTATTGATCGTGTATCAGTGAGCGCAATATAAATATATATATTATATATATTAATATTATTTATATATATATATATATATATATATATATATATATAGCATGACGTTTATATATATATATATATATATATATATATATATATTTTTTTTTTTTTTTGAGTGAGTGTACAGGAGCCACCACTGCGCACAAAAAAAGCGGCGATACCGAGTCAGAAAACCAACTACAGGGGCAACTCCTAAACAGAACGCATGAAAACGGGAATGCAAGTATTAAATCCTATAGAGCAGAGTCAATTCCCGAAGGAAAGCAAAAATCGCGTCACTGTGGAAATGAAGTGATTCTGACAATATATATGAGAGGCGGGACTGGACAGGTATGGTGTGTAACAAGGGGAAAAACCGGTCTCTGGAAGCCGCAAGAGCCACACAATCCACGAAAAGATGGCGTACCGAAAGTAGACACTGGCGGCAGAAAGGACATAAAGGGAGATGCTCCCTTGCCATAAGATAGCTGTGAGTGAAATTAGTATGGCCAATTCGCAAACGAGCCAGGACCACCTCCTGGTGCCGACTCCGGCGAAAAGACGATGGCCAAATCCCCAGGAGAGGCTTTACGCTACGCAGTTTAGCACCACGATGATCGTCCGACCAACACTCCTGCCAACAGCTGGGAGGAGTTCCAGAAAGATGGCTACAGGTAAGTATCGTCGACAGGTAATTTTGCAGGTGGCGGCGCGATAGGCCGCTTTGTCAGCCAATTCATTACCCAGGATACCCACGTGAGATGGGACCCAGCAAAACGTCAAACACTTGTGTCTAGCATGCAGCATACATAGAAACCTTTGGATGATGGAAACCAAAGGATGTCTGGTCGTTCGATTTTGTAGTGCAAGAGCACTCTGCGAGTCAGAAAAAAATTGTATACGTGTCAGGCAGATCTAGTGTCAGAATCCTATTAATAGCTAAAGTTAGTGCAACTAACTCGGCCGTAAAGACGGACGCGTCAGAAGGGAGAGTGTGGGACACAGTAAGGTCTGGAAAGACCGCTGATGCTCCCACCCCACCCTCTCGCCTTGATCCGTCGGTGTAGACGCTCACAGAGCCCCCATGGAGAGCCAGGTGAGACAGAAAGGAAGCCTTCAAGAGAGACGGGTGGTCCCCGGATTTTGATAAGGCAGACAACCTCATGCACACCAGAGGTGGATACAACCAATAAGGGCAGACATCATCGTAGTCAAATTGTAAAACAGCCGCACAGGGAGGCGGAGAAAACGGAAGACAGACGCAACAACCCCAGCAAACGGCCAATAGGCAGGTACGAGGAACCTCAGCGATGAGAGGTGACAAAGCCGATGGCTTTGCGATTTGTAGACGAAGAAACAAGGAGCACATTAGATATTCTCTCCGTAAAGACAGGGGCATCACCCCAGCCTCCACCTCCAAACTTTCCTTTGGCGAAGAACGAAACGCCCCAAGTGATATCCGCAGACCCTCATTCTGTATCGGTTCGAGAAGGCGTAAGTACGCCAGAGACGTCTGGCCATATATCGCACACGCATAATCCAACTTTGACCTGACCAACATGAGCAGCAGACGAAGCATGACCTTACTATCAGCACCACAAGATGTAGATGTAAGGTGGCGTAAGAGGTCCAAAGAGCGGCGGCAGTTAAGTTTAAGATTGAGGATATGAGGAGATAAGTCAGGCGAGGCATCCAATAACAGACCCAAGAACCTCACCTCCGACACAAGGCGGATGGGGGAGCCATACAGGTGTAATATAGGTGACCCCTACGATCCCGCTTACCACCTCTACGGAAAAGCACGGTCTTGTCTGGTGACGGAAAAAGTTAAAACCCCGGGAAATCACTGCGCACGAAGTCACGCCCATTGACGCCATGCAAGCTGACGTCCATGGCATGAAGTTGCACTCATGAAACATACAACGCCAGTCGGCCACAGTATAGAGAGCACCGAACGGAAGATGGGATGCTAGCAATGACACCATTGAAACCGACAGCGAAAAGCAGAACGCTGAGCACACTTCCTTGCGGCACCCCCTCGACCATGTCAAAATGACGAGACAGAGTGGTACCACAGCGAACCTGGAAAGATCGACCTGACATAAGAGACTGAAGGAAGATGGGAAGCTGTCCCTAAGGCCCAGCGAGTGCAAGGTATGGAGAACTCCCATTCTCCATGTGGAATCATAAGCCTTCTTCGAGATCGAAGAAAACAGCTCAGGACAACTTCGGCAAATACAACTCAGGATATCGTGGTCCAACCGGAGAAGAGATTCCTGTGTGGATCGATGATTCCTAAACCCAAACTGATGGGCGGAAAAAGCACGCAGGCCCTCCAACGTTGGGAGAAGACGAATAGCCACCATCTTCTCCATCAACTTACAGGTGTGACAAGTTAGAGAAATGGGACGTTGGTTGTCCGCGATTGTAGGGTCCTTACCTGGTTTGGAAATAGGAATGGTGTAAGCCGTTAGCCAAACTGGGGGGAAGACCCCCTCCACCCAGACACGATTATATAAAGAGAGGAGAAACGCCGAAGCAGAGGCATGGAGATGACGTAACATTTAGTAGGAGACCTCAGGGCCAGGCGCTCCATCCTTACAAAGGCGGAGAGCCTCCTGAAATTCCGCCCTCGTGAACAATCGATTATAGGAAGGATCCTCACCAGGAGGAACAGAAAAGTCCGGGAAAAGAGTGCGGGCGCGGATCGATCGGAAAGGCTCACGATACCGAGAATCGCTGCAGCAAGCAGCAAAATGGTATCCCAGCTCATCGGCAACCATGCCCGGAGCGGAAATGATGTCACACGGGTGCGGGCCACAGCTGATGATTGTCGGTGGATCCCTGTAGTGCTTGCGAGAGATTTTGCGCACAACACCATACACCGACGACAATGGCGTAGATGATTTGACCGTGGAAACGTAGGTTCGAAAATACTGTTTCCTGGTCCTCCTGTTTAGACACCGAGACCGAGCAGCAGCGGCCTTAAAGAGGATCAACGTAGACTGTGTAGGTGTTTTCTTGTATGAGCGATAGAGTTGACGTTTAGCACGATTAGCCCGAGCGCAATCTGCGTTCCACCACGGTGTAGCAGAACGACGACAAGCAGAAGAGCGAGGGATATGGGCCTCCGCCGCCCCCAGAACAACATCCGCAAAATATGTGAACGCATCCGCAGGGGAAGGAAAGACGTCAGTGGCCGGAAGGCAGGGGACATAAGTTGCAGTGAGAAAGGAGGACCAATCAGCCCTGTCATAACGCCAGCTGGTATAAGGCGTTGGAGGACGATCAGGGCAAAGAGAAGTAAGGTAGATAGGGTAATGGTCACTCCCACAAAGGTAAGGCGACCTGTCCCACCAGAATTTGTCAATGAACGAAAGAGAGCACAAGGAGATGTCAACACAGGAGGAAGTACGAGTGTCAAAACGTTCGAAAGTTGGTAAGCCTGTGTTGAGGCATCCCAACGAAAAGCCCTGCAAAACACCCAACAGCCAATCCGCATTAGGTGACGAAACCGAGTCACCCCACAAGGGGTGGCGAATATTGAAGTCCACCAAAACCAACAAGGGCGGGGAGGTTTCGAAACAGACCGAAAAGATCCTCTCTCGTGTAAATGCAACTAGGCGCAAGGTAGACAGAGCACAAAGTAAACGGGGAATCAAGGTGGACACGGGCAGCTACCGCGTGTAACCGAGTTGGAATGGGAATATGGGTGAAAGGAACCGATTCGTGGAACAGAATCGCCGCACCACCCCTATCATTAGCGCCACGATTTTGGGAAGCGAGAGGTAACCTATATTTGGACGGCGGCAGAAAAGCACGGTTACGCAGTTGCAATTCTTGGAGGCAGATGGCTTTTGGAGTATGCAGTTCAATAAGTCTACCCAACTCTTCGAGTTGGGTAGTAACCACGCAGTTCCATTTGAAGAAACTTAGTCATTGAAGAAAGAAGAAGAAGCGATCAGTCCGCAAGGGCGGTCTGTACAATCGTTGTATATGCGATGGGCTTCAGCTTTCTTTTTAGAAGCACGCGTCGATCGAAGGCGCGGGTCACTAGATGGCCCACGAGGGGCGCCTTATAGCCCGGCGGAAGAGGAAGGTCATGGAGAATTGACACTGGAGGTTTATCCTGAGATAGAGAATGATCACTCCCCACCACTGCTGGAGCGACCCCGCCAAAAAGACGGGCCAAACCAATCTCCACTTCAGAGGGTCTCAGAGAAGATCGTCTCTCAACGGGGGAGACAGGGGAATCCCCAACATCGTCCAGGACGGGCGCAGAAGGCACAGGTGTATCACACCCCTGAAGACTCGTTATGGGCGGAGTCTCATCAGGGATGGCAAGAGGAGGAACCAGACAAGGAACGGGGGAGGAGGCCCGAAGCACATCCTCACAAAGTTCAGCGTCTTGCGGGGGAGCCCAGAGAAGGACAGCGGAGCAGAGGCAGGGGAGGAGACAGTGCTATCTCCCCCAATGGCACCGGAATCCTCCCGAACAACAGGGTTCTCGGACTCACCGTGAGGGTGCACAAGAGGTACAATGGGGGGTGGGACCTGGATCCCAAGTTGGGGAACCTCAGAAGATGTAGAGTCGGTGGTTACATTCATTGCGATATCAGAGTAGGACTCGGAATCGCTAGAATAAGGAACTGGAGGGGCAGATGCAGAAGCAAGGCCCGATAAACTATCTGGGATAGCCGAAACAGACGGAATGCTTACCACATCACCATGGCATTTCGAGCGACGGGCACGTTTGGGTAAACCACCAGGAGACCCGGTCGGACGGGCAGAAGGCGAGGATTTTAAGAAATCTGTCGCCCGATAGTGAAAAGAGTAATGGCGCCTCGCAGAAGGAGACGTGACACGTTCAGGAGAGTCCACAATACTAGGAGAAGAACGGTTCAGCGGTTTCCCAGGAGACACAGGAGCCGGACGTTTACGGGAAACAGGCGGCAAAGGAGAGTCATCATCGAGCAGTAACGCAGGGGATGCTTCCAAATCAGGAGAAGAACCAGAAATTGGAGAGCATACAACCCTGGGTGCGGCATGAACTTCAACCGAAGCCACACCATAGGATATGGAGGGAAGGACTGGGGAGTTGTGATGAGCGACAGTACGGATCATGTCGGGAGAATGCGGGGGGCAGTTCGATTGCAGAGTAGAAATGTGCAACCCAGTAGAGGGTACAGTATCCGATCGAGAGAGCTGCGAAGTACGTAAAGGCGCAGGAGGTGCACGAGGGTGATGGGAAGGTTGGGCGGTAGAAACCGGCCTAGTCACAGCGGCAAAGGAGAGAGGCAGGTGTGAAAGTTTCTCCCTAGCGCGAAGAGAGGCCTCACGGCGATCGAGCTTGTGTATGGTACACTGTTCAAGAATCTCCTTTTCCAAAAGAAAAGAGGGACAGTGCACATATGACGCCTGATGAGAACCCTTGCAATTCGGGCAGCAAGGGGGGTTTTTCCCGGGGGGGGGGAGAGTGTCACCACACCTCGGACAGATGAACTGCGGAGATCTACAATATTTTTGAGGATGGCCAAATTTATGACATTTGAAACATCTCCTTGGGTGCGGGATGTAAGGCCGAACCGAGTGGACGGTGAAACCGATCTTCACCCTGGTCGGAGGGAATGGTACACTAAAAGTGAGAAGACGAGGGTTGGACACAGTGGGAGTCTCCTTATGAGGAGGGAACCGGTAGACATTTGTGACCATACACTGTTCCTTTAGATAAAATGTTCGAGAATGGCCTCAGGATCATCGGAACGGACCTCCGGAGCATACACTGTTCCTTTAGATGTATTGCGAACATCGTCAGGCGTGGAGACAACCGGTAGATCGCCCAAATATGAAAGAGAAGCCAATAACTGACTCTGATGTCGAGAGGCGGCACGAACGAGGAGAGAACCATTCCTCATGGGAGTCGCCTGATGATCGGTCGAACTGAGGACGTAGTCTAATGCGTCACTGAGGACGAGATGGCTACGAGACGTGAGAGGTTGTGAAGTCGGCGAACTAAGATAAAAGTATAAAGGATAGGTGTCAACGGGGGAACCCAGCGGAGGGTCCGAGAACGGAAACCGTTCAATAGGTCGAGGCGTATGGTAGCGAGTAGGCGGGCCCAACGGGTGAGGAGAAGCCCGATTCCTCTGGTGACGCGATTGAAGAGGTAACGCAGGTACAGATTGCGACACAGCCTCACCAGAAAGATGAGGAGGGTCGACTAATAAAGCTGGAATCTGGGGTGTAAGGAGGTTCGCTGGATGCTGGTGAGCAGCACGAACCATTTCGTCTACTAGGGCATCAAAGCCCTTACTTGGTCCCGGCCTAGGAGGAGCCAGGGAAATGCCGGTAGGGGGAACCGACTTTAGATTGAATCCGCCTTTCTTTAAAACCGTATTTTTAATTAAGGGCGTATTCATAAGTTAAACTCCTATTAAAGAAACTTCTCCACCGCAATAAAAACCAATAATAACAATAAAACAAATGAGATATAAAGAAAAATATACCAGAGGGAAGGGAAGGGGAAACTATACCTATGGGAAAGTGTCTCGTCCACTGAAGGAGGCCCAAGGCCAGAACCCAACACAACCCGCCCCGAAACCCCACCCCGTAGGGAGGGCAGCGGATGTGGCCTCGGGAAAGCCCCCCGGAACTCCGCGACAGTCCCCTCCCAAGAACCACATGGTACCCGAACGCGAAGCCCGGGATTATACACCCAAGTGCAGGTCAGCCTCCTCAGTGGTTAACCCCAAGGCTCAGGACCCCTACAATAGGCGGCCCGGTCATAGGCGGAAAGGACCGGTTTATAACCTGTACCCTCATCCGCGGGGGATGGAGGTGAGGACTGACCCAGGACCCAAACAGAAACAGACACCCGGAAAGCCATAAGGGCCAAGTGAAGGGAAGAAAAAAGGGGAGGGCCACTCAAAAGAGGGAGAAAGTACGTACCATAATACGTAAGGGGGAATGGGAGGTAAAATAACCGAGAAAACAGAAGCAGGAAATACAGACAAAACAAAAGCGGGGAATAAACAAAACTGAAAAGAGGGAAACGTGCAACTTCGCAGATATCCAGAAGGGATATCTGAACCCCTCACCACGGTAAGGTGGGCACGTTCGAGGGGGAATATATATTATATATATATATATATAATATTATATTATATATTATATAATATATATATATATATATATATATACTATATATATATATAACATATATTATTATATATAATATATATATAATTATATAATATAATTATTATATAAGTATATATATATATATATATTATTATATATATATAATATATATATATATATATATATAATATATATATAGATATTATATTTATATATATATATAGATTTATATATATATTAATATATATATATATAATTATATATATTATAATATTATATATATATATATATATATATAATCGCGGGCAAATTTAAGTGCATCACGCGTTAAATATAATTTAAACTCTTTCATATTGGGAAATGTAGGGCTAGGTTTTGGTTTTATTTGGTTCATACCTAACTCGGAGTGTTGCACAGGGTTATAAATGTATAAACCGTATGTAACGACAGTGTGTAGGAATTAAGGGACATAATTAAGAAAAGAAAAAAATATGGATTATGATGATTTATTAATCACAACAAATATTTCTACAAATTTACAATGTAAAAGACAGCATAAAGGTGTCTAATTAATGGTCTTGTACCCTTCTGGCTCTTCCACATTCCTGCAAGCAATTGGCATTGATGAAATGGAATCTTGGAGTGGTCTCCTGAGGGATGTTGTCAAAGCGTTTGCAAGCTCCCAGAGTGTGGACGGAGCATGTTCACGCCTCGAACACGCCTACCCAACAAATCCAAAACATGTTCAATGGGATTTATGTCCGGGCTCCTCGCAGAAAGGCCAGGAGTCTGATCCTACCTGTTGTAGGTACCATTGGACGACCTGTGCAGTGTGCTGTGTGGTCGTGCATGGAGTAACAAAAAATGGACGGCGAAAGCATATATTTCTTGGAGGATGACTCCGAACCTTTCAAGCCGTAGCGTTCCTCTCCCTCAAGATATTGCAATGCCGTGCGAAGCCCCAAACAAATGCCTGCCCACACCCATCACAGAGTCACATCCAAAAGGAATCCTTGGGGAGATATGCAAGCAGAAAAGTGCTAACCTGCACGTCTCCAAATTCGCCGACGTCCCAATCTGGTCCATGTAGTGTGAACCGATCAGCTGTAAGATATATATCTCCCATACGCTTGGAAAATGATAGGTCACAGACTTGTATACGTACTCCACGTGTCATTCTGTCTTCTTCTCACCAGTACGCTCGGAAATTGGTCACATGCTGACATCACGGAGCCTGTTTGTGTAGCTGTACGGGTTTTGAAACGATCAATGAAGCACTGCCATTACAGAGTAAATCTGTCATCTCATTCGGACGTCGCCCTCGGGCGATCCCTGACCATGTCGTCTACAGTTGCTGCCAGTCTCCCTGAACCGACGAAAGATTCGACTGACCGTCGATGGTTTACCCCGAGTTGCTTGAGCCACTTGTCTCTGAGATGTCTTCCATTATGACAGTCTTGTCAGTATGACTTACAGCAAGGGTTGTTTCGTAGTGGTTGGTGTATGTGCTATTCTTGTCTCCTTATGAACGTACTTCGGGATTTTCTTAATTGGTGGTTGTCTTTATTAAGCGCCATTATAGTTCCATAACAGCTGTAGGTAACATACGGTATACACTCGAAGTTAGGTATGACCCAAATAAAACAAAACCCTAGCTCTACATTTCCAAATATGTCGGGGTGATGAATTAGATTTGTCCGCGAGTTTTAAATATATATATATATATATAATATATATATATATATATATGATATACTATATAATTATAATATATTAATATATATATTATATATTATATATAATATATAAAGTATATATATTTTACAGGCCTATAGGGGGTACAACTTAATTATTTTCGTCTTAGAGGTACGCGATAACAAAAAAGTTGGAGACGCTGCCGTAGAGGACTAATAAAACTTTTATTAAATACTTAACTCTATTTATATATTGTTACCTCTTTTAACATATTGTATTTTAATGCTAAATACCCTAAATCCTAAAAAGACTTGATATAAATGAAAAATAAGTAATTTAAAAAAAAACAAAAAAAAAAAATTTGGCCTTTGGTCTTTTTTTAAAAAAAACGTGTTTTTTTTTAATCCCAACATATATATAATATATATATATATATATAGTATATATTATATATTATATATGATATAATATATATAATTATATAATATATATATATACTATTATATATATATATATATATATATATAATAATTATAATTTATATATATATATATATATCACCATCATCATCATCACCATCATCATTATCATCATCACCACTCACCTTCTCTCCCCGAGACTGGGGGTAAGGTGCGTAAAATGCACCGGAAACAAAAAATAGTAGAAGATATGACGCAGAGTCGAAAAGAAAGCCCAAGCTTACCGCCCCCTTTATACCTTTTTTGTGAGAACTCGTCGAGTCAGAAAATCCACCTAAGAGCTTCACGGGACCGCGCGGACCCTCACTATGGCATCTCTTCAATGTGGGTTCATCCCTTGGCCAGGCCACAACCATAACCCTCACAAAACCCCGCCATACACTTCTTATTATGCACCTTTCTTCTCCCTCTGTTAATTACTCACATTTCTCTCCTCCAGTCATTCTTTACTACTCAAAATCTACATCTTCGGTTATCCCAGCCGATCGATTCCCACCACACTCACCACTATGACATCCGTGTTTAACCAACCGACTTCTTCCATCGCTTTCCCATACCAAACCATCTCAAGTACTCATATTTTTATTCTCTATATAATCGCTCATTTCTCATTTATCAATTTCTTCTTACACCTAACAACACCTAAGATTGTCCATCTGAACACATTGAACTTTAGATCAAGACCTCTTATTCCAGCCATTGTCTCACTACTATACATTAACACAGGTAACAACATTACCTCATGTAAAGACCTTAGGGCACTCAAGACTTAGTCCCTTTACATCCATCCACCGATTTAATTGCAACCAGCCACCTTCCTGCCATTCACAACTCCTACTACACTCTGCCATCATTCCGTTACCTTTTCACCAACATTATTCTTAAATATTTAATTCAGGACATTTTATCCAGCTGTTCACCATAACATAACTTCACACTGAGGATGTCCCACTCTCAACAACCATAACCTTACTCTTATCTACGTTTACTTTTCAAACCCCTCCATTTACACACCCTAACAAAGTCTCTCACCAATCCTCTTATACTCTCTTCAGATTCGCCACACAATAACCAATTAATTCCGCATTAATTAATTTATGTGGAACCTTCTACTCTCGCCATCTCCATCATTTCTAATCACCATTTCCTGCCACCCTCTATCATAATTTTTTCATAACCCATCCATATAAAAATTGAATAACCAAGGAGATATAAAACATCCCTGCCTCACTCTGCTATTTATATATTAAACCAACCACTTCGACCCTATTATTCTTACACACGCTTCCTTATCGTCATACATACTTTTGATCCATTCATGTAAGTTTATCCACCAACATCTTATTATGACTAACACCTTGCCATAGAGCTTCTCTATTAAACCTATCTGTTAATCCTGTTGCAAATCCATAAAATCCAAAATTACAATTTATTCTTCTTTCCTCCTCTTTCCCAATCATTTGTGTCAATGTAAAGATTTGATTCATCCACACATCCTCTACCATTATTAAAAGCACCTTGTTTCTTCACCAATTAGTCCTTCAGTCACTGACCGCACTCTTACCAACCACAATACCAGCTATATCTTCCTTACTAAAACTCAATAAACTTATTTCCCTACTAATCCTACAGTTACCTTATCCACTACCCTTTATAAGGGTACTGTATTGCTTCCTCCAATTCCTTCGGAAACATCCACATAAATATCTTGTTACACAACTTCCAATCAATCAATCCCATCTCGCCTATTATACTTTTACTGGATTGACCACAAAATTTTATTCTTTCATTCCTCATTATTTTAAAATCAAACTTAATTAAAACTCGTTTTTGACGGGATACAAAATTTCGTCATCCTATGTTAATTTTACAAATGAACTTGATCTGAGAACATTATTTCTGAAGAATGGGTTCCCAGAATTTATAATGACTCAACTTTTCGAAAATTACTTTCAACAAAATTTAAAGACATCTTAGGCTAATAAATTACAGCTCCGTAGAATATTTTGTATATGGATGGTTGCCTTTCTGGAAAATCAGTTGCGCAAATTCGACGTAAATTTGACGTGGTTTTAAAAACAAACTTTACACAGTTTAAATTTAGATTGATATTTTCGAGTAAACAAAATTGGGAAATATTTTTAAATTTAAAGATAAACTCCCTTTACCTCTATGCTCATCAGTAATATATCATTACAAGTGCGGTGACTGCGATGCCACCTATATAGGAAAGACAATACGAAGACTTTCCATACGTATTGATGAGCTAAAGGCATTTCATTTAGAACTCTAGACCATTTACATCATCCCTCCTATTAAGCTATAAAATCTTTCTTCATTCTCTTCAGGAAAACGAAAATATTACATGATACGAATTTTGGAATATTGTCCCAAACTGAGGAACCTGATCTTCAGTTGTTAGAATTCTTGTATATTTGGCATCTCAAACCGACCTTAAATGAAGTAATCTAAGCTTTAACAGTCTTTTAATACTGAAGTGAGATTTTGTTTAAATCATGAACCTATTCAAGATTGAAATTCGTGAAGCGGATTATACCCTAGGGGATCAAATTTATTTTCGGTTTCTGTTATTAATAAAAGAATCTCGGGAATTGACACCGTGTCTATTTACCTGATATCCCATCCTGTGACAATATATATACACTCTTGAAGTGATTGTTTCTTCGAATGTATTTCCTATTTGATTGATTAAAAAATTCCAAAAATGACATCAATAGAACTAATTCCCTTTAAAACACAAACACGGATTTTCAAATGCAAAACACAAAGATATTATTATAGGGTCAAGGTTGTTAAGAAATCACAAAAGTTAAAATAAAGTTATCAAAATAAAGATTATAAAATAATAACAATAATAATAAATTTTAAAATGTCCATAATTTACCTTTATTTCTTCATGGGTAAACTTTTTGAGCTTCACCAAAGGAAACTTTGACATCAAAAGATTTCCAAAGAATTCTTCTTCTTCTGATTCAAAATGTACCTCTGAGTCTGAACCCTTTTCAGCTATTTTCTTTGATAATGAACAAACATTTCTTAGAGTCATAAATATCTGCAAGGGAAACTGCCTTAATAAAAAAAATAAATAATAATAATAATAATAATATTTTATTTTATTTTTTTTTTTTGAGTGGATGTACAGGGATCTCCACAGCACACAAGAATGCGGTTAGGCCGTGTTATATAATATATAATAATAATATAATAATAATAATAATAATAATAATAATAATAATAATAATAATAATAATATAATAATAATAAAATAATAAATAAGTCAGTGAAGGAGTGTCTGAATGAAAGGAGAGTGAGTTTGGCAGAGGTGAGAAGAAAGGTGCATAACAGGAGTGAATGACGGGTTTTTGTGAGGGGTCATTGTTGTGGGTCTGGTCCACTGGATAAACCCTAACACTAACGAGATACCACAGTGGGGGTCTGTTGCGGTGTTGTGAAACCTCAGGGTGGATTTTTGGCTGCGACGGGCTCGCACTTAAGGTTATGAGGGGATGGTGTGGAGCGGGGTTTCCAAATGACTTACGTCATGTTCTTCTACTTGAACTATTCTGTTTCCAGTGTACGTTGCGCACCTCACCCCAATCTTGGGAAAAGAAGAAAGATAAATAAAGAAATAATAATAATAATAATAATAATAATAATAATAATAATAATAATAATAATAATAATAATAATAATAATAATAATTTTTTTAGTCAATGTACAGGACCCACCACAGCTCACAAAGAAGCGGCCACACTGGGCTGAAAAATCAACACCGTGTGGTGGGGGGGGGGGGGGCCCTGGCGCATACATATTTCAAATGTCAAAGGAAGATTTGAATGGCGAAATGAATATTGAATATTCAGTCAATCAAAAATAAATAAAAACTAAATAAAATTGTATCCTTGCATTATAAATAGTATTAATATTACATAACAAAATCAAATGTTATAAAGAATATTCACTTCTTGGTGATACAAGAAAATAGAGTTACTACTAAAGTGGGAGGATTCAGATAAGATATGGGATAATCTTTTAGAAGGTGTTATGGACCATAAAGTAGGAAAATGACGACGGCGAATAGGTCCAGATGGGAACAATCAATGAAGATATGCCAAACAGATTGCGGGGATTGCTACGGCAAAATCTGCAAATGGGAGGAGGGTCACGTGACATATAGTGTCTGAGTGATATTGGTATGGCAAATACGGAGGCGTGCAAGTATCACCTCGTGTAAGCGTTTTCGTCTGTGGGAGGAAGACCACTCACCAATTATAATAATAATAATAATAATAATAATAATAATAATAATAATAATAAAGAAATGTAATATTCCCTGCACTCTTAATCACTTGTTTCTAACTTGAGTAAAAAGTAATAAGAGAAATGAATTAAAATACCTTCACATGTTGAGGGCTTGACTTCTTAATCATTTCAGGTTTTATGACATCATTGTTGACCTGCTCTTCGTCTAACATGGACTCCTCCTTTATTTCTCTCAGCTTGGACTTTATAGATTCCGTTTCATCTGATTCTTCAATTTTAATGCTATATGGTGAAGCCGAGTTTGTTTCACTGTCAGGAAAGATCTGAAAAACATCGGAAGGCTTTATATAAGCTTACTGGGATAGGGTTCAACTAAAATAAGTGATGCACCATAGAGATATATGGGTTCAAATCTCCATCCTGATGAACCTCTTCCCTAATGGAGAATTTTCTGTTAATATTCACTTATTAGATTTAGAATTTCAGTAAATTTATATTAGCTATTTTAAAGGCAATGTAACTTTTAGTACCATAATAAAAGTAAAATGTTTTTCTTTAGGACATTAGAGGTAAATTTAAAAAGTTATAAATGTGTTGAAAATACTCTCTAATAAAATACATTAGTCAAACACAGTTTGAAGATATTATACAAAAAAAATAAGAATTTAAGGCATTTGAATAGAATCTTTGTTTGAATGGCATTTACATATTGTATAAGATCTGTTTAACAGTTAATTTATAATTTACACATGGTACTAACATTTCATTCAAATTTCTGTAAAATTAAAACATACTATATCTGAAGAGACAAACTGAAAAGCACTATTGGCCAGAGCCAAAGACTTGCAAAATGACAATCTCTAGCCTAGTTGAAGTCGGATATTATGTTTATCACTATTACATAATCAAGTAAAATTGTGTTAAAGATCAATTAAGGGAAGCAATCTAGTTTGAAGACTAAAAATAGACTGTCGGTTGTTTTTAATATCGACTCTGGGAGTCGGGAGTTAATTTATTTTTTTTTTGACTCCCTATCCCTGATATATATATATATATATATAAATTATATAACAATAGGTATATATTATATATACTTTTTATATATATTATATAATATATATATATATATATAATATATATATATATATATATTACGTAGTATATTATAATATATATATATATATATATATATATATATATATATATATATATATATATATATATATATATATATATATAGTATATATAATTATATATATATAATATATATATATATATATGTAAAGGGGACTGTTTTTAGGTGTCTTTCTTGAAAGTTCATGTGTCTCTCTTAGAAAAGTGCATAACAACCTAGAGCCAGATCCCAGAGTTATAATAAATATATATTTTTTATAATCATAAGTGTCATTAATTATTTATTATTTATTAAGTAGATATTAAAAAAAAATTGTTTAAATAAGAATGATACTGATAGATATATTGATTTCAGAACACTAATGAGTTTCTTAATTTGTTTTTGTAATTAAATAATCTTTTGCTGTTAAGTAAAATTCACATAGTTTATTCATATAAAACTCACCTGGAAGAATTTAGTATATATTTCAAATCATATTGATGAGTTCTCGACAAACTTTTGATTGAGTGATATTCTTGAAGTGTTCGTTCTGAAGTTTTCACGAAGTTCGTCCAATTTCTCTTCAAGGTGTGTATTTCACCCAATTTAATAAATACTTAACTTATAATAATTTAACTATAACTAATAAATATAATACATAATAAAGTGAATTAAATTTATATAAAATCAAAAAGTAAAATGATAAGAAAAGCAATTAGGGAATAACACATAAAGCGTAAAATATGGCAAACATTACAAAAAGCATTTTTGCAGATTCATGCACTGCAGGTCGGAGAAGTTGTTGAAGTAAAGATTGAAAGACCAATACTTTCCCCTCACTGGAGTTTTATTAAGTTAAAACAGGGTATGTGTCAAATTAAGATTAATATAATACATTAGCAATGATAAGGAATAAAAATAACTAACTTACGTATTTGTAATTTAGGGTTCCAGTATTGGGTTGGTCATCTTATACTACTTTGACTTGCTTTGTAGAAGATTCTTTAGAATTTTCGTCACTATCATTGATAAGGAAATCCTATTTAAGAATCTACATCTAGCTATTACTCACCTTATCCAAATATTGACTTCTTCAGTTGTGATTCACCGCCAGTGGAGTGTTCATAATTACACACTTGATTAATTGCCAAAGATAAGTACCTGATTTTGAGTGTATAAACACGTCCAACACACCACATATATGCTTGGTGTCTAATCATTCTTGTTTGTCCAAACCTTGAACCGGTTTCTCTCGATATCCATTGCATTAGAGGAATCTACCTCTGTTTAATTATAGTTTTTTCTCGTGACCATTGTCCAGGTCCTCACATGTTATTTAATTAGTATACTTTATATTATTGATCTCTGAATAGTTCTATACATTGTGACCATTGTCAAGGTCCGTTCTAAATTTATTAATTTATTATATTACTATGTACTGAAATCCTTAAGGGATTTATACTTGTGGATTATAACCCACTTTGTATCCGTGTCCAGGATACCTTAATATTAGAAGTTAAATTTAGTAAAGCTTGTTCGGTACAACCTCTTTTCTTTCACCTTCCATTTATTTCTTTTATTTCTTTATAATATAAATTTATTATTCTTAATCTTCATAAGTCATCTTTAGTAAAGTTTCGTCTGCAGTCTTAAACCATAAAAGTGCGTCATAGATGTCAACATCATTCTCAAGGCTTTGCTGCTGTCCGTGCAAAACCTCGGGTCCTGTGAAGTTACCCTACTGCTAGGCATACCTATACTTCACTCTCCTATCCGGACATACCTTTTTTCCGGGTTTCAAACGACGTATTCTCAAGCTTTCTGAAGAATCTGCTGACGCTTTGAAAGACGATTAAAGGTATTTGTTTACTTATTATACCTCATATTTCAAGTTCTAATATTTTTCTCTTATTTCTCTTTTATTTACTAACGTTCGGGAAGTTACGTGGAATTATCCCCGTCACTTCCCGTTACATAGACACGTTAAATTTATTTGGCGCCCGAACAGGGACCTGAGTTCCTTTGTTCGGAGAGCCGCGCCTACGATTGACGTTGTCACAACGCTATCTTAGCTTTCTCTTATACTTATTCGTGTCATATTCTTATCGAGTTTCGCTTGAATCTGTTCAGATTCCATTTTTCATTTTGTTACAAGTTATTCTTGGTGTTCTGTATAAGTTCATTTTCGAATTACAACATGTTTCATTCCCCAACACAAGATAAACGGCCTAAAACACCTTCTGAGACCGACATATCTGAACATTCCAATTCAGATACGGAGGTCCAGGAACCAATTGAAACAGCCCCTTGTATGGGTGCAGAGGGTTTTGCTGCTGATGGAAAAGAACAGGAGATGTTACCTACAGATCTCTTTACTTCTGATAAATTGTTGTCACCAATTGTGTTAAAAGGTCTTCATTCCAAGTTGTTAAGGGATAAGGAAGCCATAGAAAAGCACATGGCTGCTCCTATAGAGTCAGATTCTAAAGTCTTAAATACATCCCCAAAATTGGTGGGAAAGTCTTTGTCACAGCCTGATGTTCGTCATGGAGAACATAAACGAATAAATAAAACTAGAGAACCACTTCCAGGTTCCTCTCATAAATATCCTGGTCTCGTCCAAGAAGACCAATTTAACCATAAACCTCAAAGAAACTTAGAGTATAAAGCAAATGGACTCCACTCAAAAATGGAGGTCCCATTGATGAAACCCAATGTAGGAGTGGGATATCAGTCTAAGCAGCAAAGAAATTCTGATATACCACATAACTTAGCTCAATCTCAACCAAAACTGAACACTTATCAAAGTGGTTTTCAACAAGCTCAGAGTCGACCCTTGTTACAACCACAGTCCCAGGGTTATAACACATTTCAAGGATCGAACTCCTCAGATCTTCCCTTGTATACTGGTCAACAGATAAGACAACACCTGGATATGCTCACTGAAGCAATTGTCATGATGTCTCAATTGCTCAAGAACAGTCAACGATTGAAAGTAGTTGACCCAGGAAAATACAAATATGAGGCCGATCAAGACCTCTTGGTTTATTTGGGTGATTTCGAAGCTTATTGTGGCTTGCATTATCCAAATGCACCACAACAATGGTTAAGATTCTTAGGACAAAAATTGGAGGGTAAGTTCCTCAAATTATATAAGATCTTGACAAAGGATGATCGAAATTATTTCTCAGTTCGTGATACGTTAATCCGTTGGTATCATGATGAGGAGAAACGTAAAGATGAATACCAACTTCAAAGGTATCATTCTGCTCGTAGACATCGAGGAGAGTCCATCCGCATGTTTGCGCTTCGGCTTGAACAATTAGCTCGAAGAGCCTTTAACGGGTTAGATATGCGTGAGCATGAGTCTTTGCGCTCAGCCTTTCTATACAGTCTACCTCCTTCTATTGAACAGATCGTACGCCAATTTATAAAAATGCAAGAATTGAATGGTGTTCGCAGACTTCCATGGGAAGACATAGTCAGCTTTGCTGATTCGTTGGAGGATGATAATAATTCTTCTCCACATTCCTTTTCTCAAACTACCCCTGAACATGTAATAAAAGATAAGGCTCACTATAAAGCTACCGACACAGAAAAGGTAGATTTAAATGAGACGATCGACTCGATCATTCAAATAGATACGGTGTATCCGAATTGGACCGATAAGATGCACCAGAAACAAGGCAAACCTCGTCAAAAAGAGGTGAACCAAAAGAATACACATCTCCCTGATAATTCCAACCATACTCCCACAAAAAAGCCGTCCGGTAGTCGATATTACCGTGACAATCGCCGAAGTCCGCCGCCGAATTACGATCGTTTCCAAGCTCGTACCCACGGTTATCACAAGAAAGCTTCTCGACCCACAAATGAGGATAAGAGAAGTTTAATATGTGAATACTGTGAGAAAGTCGGACACAGAATGGCCGAATGCTACAAATACCTTGGTATTTGTAGCTACTGTAAAAAGAAGGGTCATCGAAGGTTTGAATGCCGCTCCTATAAAGGTGCGTCGTCATATCCCCCAAACACCCGCAAAGTCAATTGCCCATTTTGTAAAGGTCCGCATCCAGGGATTAAGTGTCCAAATAAGACACCTCCTAAAACAAAGAATAATGGAAAAAAAACAAACACTCACCACCCTCGATCACCTAGAGTATATATCAATAGTAATGTGAAAGTGAAAAGGGTCAATCACAGAAATAACGCACAGAAACATAAATCGACCCCGTCTCATCGGGAGGCTGACTGTGCACTTCTTCCTCGTCAATATTTAGACCCTTGTGAAGGTTGTCAAAAATCACATTACGAAGGTCATTGTATGGGTATGGAAGACTATGGTTCTACACAGTCGGGAAACTACCAGTCTCCACGGTATTGAGTCAACCCGTGGAGAAACCACATGTAATAGACTCGGCTGCAAATTCAGAGAAATTGGAGGCAGTTCCTGATACGACATTTTTAGAAGTTCCACATATGGAGAAGGAATCGGAGCTACCATTGGACATTCTTCAAGAAACATCAAAGATACCAAGTCCAACGTTGCAGGCTGAAAAGGTACCCGTATTAGACAATCGGTTACGTACCGTACAGGTAGATTTCCAATATTCCACAGATCCATTGATAGTTTCCGTTGCTTTTAGTTCCCATAGCTCAGGATTTTGTGCCTGTATGGTGGATAACGGGGCCAGTGTAAGCTTGATCAACAAAGAGTTGGTTGATCAATATTTGAAGGATGTCCCTTTGCGGCCATCTGCCGAAATAGGGATAAAGTCCATTAGTGGTCTAATCCAAGACCACAATGTTCCCATAGAATGTTATCTAGAAGTCCCATTGTTTTTCTATGGTAGTAATTTCATGACGAAACCTATTATATTTCTCGTAATGCCTGCTGAAACCATGTCCGAAGGGATGGTTTTAGGAGCTGCCGCCTTAAAGGACAATAACCTACTTCCTGACCTGACCACCCGAGAACTGATACATAGATCAGATGATGAGATTGAAGTTGTGACTAAAGATGAAAGTCTCTCTTTACCTTTTTATAACTGTATCAATGTTAACTCCATTAGTTTACCTCCTTTTTCTTGTAAAATGGTAACTGTCAAGGGAATATCGGAGGATCCATTGTCCTTGGTAGGTTTCCAAGGAAGCGCGGAAAAGAACCTTATCCCAATATCTGGAGTCATTGACCTAGCTTCTTCTAATCAAATTGCTATTATGAATACTTCCGAAAATACAAAATATCTTAGGAAAAACACAGTATTAGGGAAATTCACACCCCTTACTGAGGAGGAAAATTTGCAAATTAGGGCTTGTGGTGTCAATCCTATGGCCGATGATAAAATTCGTAACAATGAGTTGTGGACCCCCACTAAAATAAAAGATGATTTTCGTTTTTCGGACATACCCATAGTCGACTCAGAGAAACAAAGTCTTATTGATGTATTGCTGAAACATCAAGCAGCATTGAGTTTTGGTGACCACGATGTGGGTGTGGTTACTAATATAACTCACTCCATTGAGGTGGAAAACCAACGGCCAGTAAGACTTCCAGTTCGACGATTTCAAGGGCCCTTGGCTCAAGAAATCGAACAACAGTGTCAAGAGTTGTTACAACAAGAAATTATTCGTCCCAGTAAATCTCCGTATTCGGCTCCTGTAGTTCCAGTCAGGAAACCGGACGGGAAATTGCGTCTCTGTATTGATTATCGGAAGCTCAACGATGTCACAAAGACCGATTCGTTCCCGTTGCCGAATTTGATCGATATGATCTACAACATGTACGGCAATAATTATTTCTCCACCATAGACTTGGTTCAAGGTTATTATCAAGTAGCCATGGAAGAGGATAGTATTGAGAAAACGGCTTTTTCCACGCCGTTCGCTCAATATGAATATCTAAAAATGCCTTTTGGAGTCAAAAATGGGCCGGCCACATTTCAACGTGGCATGATGTGCGCTTTAAAAGAATTACCATGGTCCAAGGTGATGATATATCTGGATGATATTATTTTAAGTAAAGATGTTGAAGATCATTTAGCCACTTTAGATCAAGTCCTTTCAGCTCTAGAGAGGAATGGGTATAAATTAAAACCCAGCAAGACAAATCTTTGTCGTACCGAAGTGGAATTCTTGGGCCATCATATCTCCAAAAAAGGGATTTTGCCTCTCCAGAAAAACGTGAAGGGAGCTTTAGAATTCCCAATACCAACCACAGTTAAGCATCTCCGCCAATTTTTGGGGATGATTAATTTCTATAGGCGACATATTCCAAATTGTTCGCAGATTAGTAAGCCCCTGTCCTGTGAAACGGGTGGCAAAACTATACATTGGACTCCTGAATGTCAAACCGCTTTCGAGGAATTAAAAGCAGCTTTGGTAAATCCTCGCATATTAGGATTTCCAGATTATAGTCCTGATGTATCCCCAATGGAACTCCACGTTGATGCATCTAATCTAGGTGCTGGGGCTTGTTTGTCTCAAATACAAGCCGGCGAACGTAAACCCATTGCTTTCATATCCATGACATTTAATGGGGCTCAAAAGAATTATGGAGTAATCGATAAGGAGCTAACTGCCTTGCGCTGGGCAGTGAAATCACTCAGACCTTTCCTCCGTGGTATCAAATTTGTGATCTACACGGATCACATGCCTTTAATTTACCTACAAAACATGAGTTTAATTGATGGTAGGCTGGCTAGAACCATGGAGGAGTTATACGAATATGATTTTGAGATTCGTCATATCTCCGGAAATAAAAATGTAGTTGCTGATGCTCTTTCTCGTTCTCCAGTCCAGGAGGATTCTGATTCTCCATCGGAAAACCCATCGATAGATTTTATTCCCGAAGGATTCTTTCCTCTTGAAGTTCCAGGAGGGGGCGACTCTCTTTATAAGTGTTTTTCTATTTTTCTATATGCAACCCCTGATCGTCACCTTGAGCTTCGTGTTTCCATAGTAGAGGAATTAATGAAGCATCCTCACAAATATCGGTTGCAGGGGAGACAAATGCAGAAAAGGCTCCGATTATTATCAATTCCAGGACAATTGCCAATTCCTGAGGTTATAACTGCTTTCACAGAGCTATTTAAGACCTCTGTTCAGGTATACTACAACACTAATAAACCTCTTATCTATGGAGATCAATTCAAAGATGAGGTGTGTAGTTTGGAATGCCTGGGCGGTGTGCATTATAATTTTCTTTTACCAATCAATGGTACTCCTTCAGAAAAATGAATTAAATTTTATTTCTTTGATTTAATTTTCATTTCCCTTTATGCCTTTAAATACCCTCAATAACTGTAGGAGTTGTAATCATAAATCTAAAACCTTCCAAATGGTTTATTTTCTGCTTCTCAAATTTTCTTATGTCTATTTAGTTTCCTTTCCAAGGAAACAAAAATTAATCTTTCCAAAAGGCACATCAATTGCAAGAGTAACATTCAAAGTGTTATTGTCAATTTGCATGAAGTTTTCAAATAAAATACAATTCAAAAATTACCATAAAATAAATAAATAATCAAAATTTTTTTGAAAATTCTTGACTGAAGTATCATATTATGAAACTCTTTAAACATAATTCATTTGCCTCATAGAAGTAAATTTAAATTTTGTCATTATTGTTTAATGCTAATGATAACTATACTTAATACAGATTCAAGTATTAATAATAAAACTTTTATTCTTTTTATTACTGATTTTTTAGCTAGCTTTGTTAAATTTTCAAGTAGGGAATTAGAGTGATTAGATACTAAGTATAATATTTTATGTAACAAATAACATTTTATGCACTCATTAATCATTGTATTATCTTTTGCAGGTACTGACAACATTGGAAGCAAGTACTAACATTTCCAAATTTCGATATCAATAGTCAAATTGAACAGAAAATGCCTCTTCTTCTTGCAGTTGGCGCGTCTGCAGTCGCGTTATTTAGAGATGAAAAAGCATCCCTGAGACGCAAGTATGGCATTGTTACCCGTGTTGATTTCAAACCAGGTAGGACTGTTGCTCATTGTGTTGACCGTGTTAAAACTTTCATGAGCCCTGATATTGATTATGTGGTAGTGTGGGCTCTGACCACTATGGCTTGGCAACCCACTGAACTGGTTAATGAGCAGCATAAAACAGTAAAGGTATTCAAACCTGTACATAATTTCACTATCAATGAAATTCCTGCAGAAATGACAAAGATTGTGGACATAGTGAAAGAATCTAACCCACGGGCTAGGGTTTATCTTATAGTGCCCCCAATCCAAGATATGGTGACTTTTAACAGGAAACGGGTAATCAAAGCTTGGGGAGCGTCTTTTAGAGACTATGTTTTTAATGATCCTGAGTTAGATCCTCAGAAAATGAGGGATCATTCAATCTATGCTCATCAACTGTTTGAAAAGCTTAATACTTCTGACTACACTTGGGCATTTAAAAATGTATTGTTGGGAATGGAGGTTTTTGACTTTTATCATAAAAAGTTAGATTCCCGCATAGTGCTTCAAACTACTCCTCATCGAGCATATTTAGAAAAAAAGACCTTAACTTTCAAAAGTCCATTAATGGAAGATGGGTTACATCCAAATAAAGAATTTTTGTGGGCATTAATTGAAAAATACACAAAAAGTTTTGTGATTTATCAATCTCAGTTGACTTCTTCACGGTCCCAGAACCGTACAAGGTCGAGTCAACGATCTGAACAAAATAACCCTAACCTAACTAACTTACCTACCTCTTCCTCATATACTTCTGCTTCTGGCTATGAGTCCAGAAGAAACCTACCTAATTTAGATAACCTACCTACCTCATCCTCATACACTTCTGCTTCTGGCTATGAGTCCAGAAGAAACATACCTAACCTAACTAACCAACCGACTTCATCTTCATATCAATCCACTGCTTATGCTTCTGATTCTTATGATAGGTCACAGAACCAGTCAACCTACACTGGATATAGTCAAGATGATTATGTGGAACGCAGTCAAGCTTCTTATAATCCACCTTCACAATTTTGGACTTCTCCTTATTATCCAGTACGGTCAAGTACACAAACTGCAGGACCTTCTGGTTCTAATAGATCTAGTCAATATTCTTATAATCAGCCGTCCAGTTCAGATACTCGCTCACAAAGTTCATCAGCAGGTGTGACATTGGATCCTAAAGTAAAACGTATCCAACGTAACTATAGTGTGCAAGCTATGAAAGCGATGAATTGGGTGGGCATGTCCAAAGAGCAGAGAAGGTTGGCTTATGAGCAGTGGATGGAGGTGATTAAAGAAGAACATGATCTGATTGAGGATAATGACTTTTCTGACACAAATCCTCGATAAATAAGATATATATATTCTCAAAAGGAAACCTTATAGTTTTAGAAAAATATATTTTTATACAAAGAATGATTTATTTCTTAGTTAAAAGAAAAAATAAAAAAGTTTATTTATTTTGTTGATTTAATTTGAAGAAAGGAAATTTTTATTTTTCTTGATGTAAAGAGTTAAAATATTATGTTAAAAATTTTTGAAACAATTGTCTTCGCTTCGCAACCAAGAGAGCCGGTTCATATTTTCATATTTTGGAAGTTCAAGTTCCACATTTGTTCTTTTCATTCCTCTTCGAGCCTTTTTCCTATTCCTCTATGAGGTGAATTAAGGGGGGGGTTCAATTTTAGCAGGGAGGGATGTAAAGGGGACTGTTTTTAGGTGTCTTTCTTGAAAGTTCATGTGTCTCTCTTAGAAAAGTGCATAACAACCTAGAGCCAGATCCCAGAGTTATAATAAATATATATTTTTTATAATCATAAGTGTCATTAATTATTTATTATTTATTAAGTAGATATTAAAAAAAATTGTTTAAATAAGAATGATACTGATAGATATATTGATTTCAGAACACTAATGAGTTTCTTAATTTTTTTTTGTAATTAAATAATCTTTTGCTGTTAAGTAAAATTCACATAGTTTATTCATATAAAACTCACCTGGAAGAATTTAGTATATATTTCAAATCATATTGATGAGTTCTCGACAAACTTTTGATTGAGTGATATTCTTGAAGTGTTCGTTCTGAAGTTTTCACGAAGTTCGTCCAATTTCTCTTCAAGGTGTGTATTTCACCCAATTTAATAAATACTTAACTTATAATAATTTAACTATAACTAATAAATATAATACATAATAAAGTGAATTAAATTTATATAAAATCAAAAAGTAAAATGATAAGAAAAGCAATTAGGGAATAACACATAAAGCGTAAAATATGGCAAACATTACAAAAAGCATTTTTGCAGATTCATGCACTGCAGGTCGGAGAAGTTGTTGAAGTAAAGATTGAAAGACCAATACTTTCCCCTCACTGGAGTTTTATTAAGTTAAAACAGGGTATGTGTCAAATTAAGATTAATATAATACATTAGCAATGATAAGGAATAAAAATAACTAACTTACGTATTTGTAATTTAGGGTTCCAGTATTGGGTTGGTCATCTTATACTACTTTGACTTGCTTTGTAGAAGATTCTTTAGAATTTTCGTCACTATCATTGATAAGGAAATCCTATTTAAGAATCTACATCTAGCTATTACTCACCTTATCCAAATATTGACTTCTTCAGTTGTGATTCACCGCCAGTGGAGTGTTCATAGTTACACACTTGATTAATTGCCAAAGATAAGTACCTGATTTTGAGTGTATAAACACGTCCAACACACCACATATATGCTTGGTGTCTAATCATTCTTGTTTGTCCAAACCTTGAACCGGTTTCTCTCGATATCCATTGCATTATTTTAGAGGAAATCTACCTCTGTTTAATTATAGTTTTTTCTCGTGACCATTGTCCAGGTCCTCACATGTTATTTAATTAGTATACTTTATATTATTGATCTCTGAATAGTTCTATACATTGTGACCATTGTCAAGGTCCGTTCTAAATTTATTAATTTATTATATTACTATGTACTGAAATCCTTAAGGGATTTATACTTGTGGATTATAACCCACTTTGTATCCGTGTCCAGGATACCTTAATATTAGAAGTTAAATTTAGTAAAGCTTGTTCGGTACAACCTCTTTTCTTTCACCTTCCATTTATTTCTTTTATTTCTTTATAATATAAATTTATTATTCTTAATCTTCATAAGTCATCTTTAGTAAAGTTTCGTCTGCAGTCTTAAACCATAAAAGTGCGTCATAGATGTCAACATCATTCTCAAGGCTTTGCTGCTGTCCGTGCAAAACCTCGGGTCCTGTGAAGTTACCCTACTGCTAGGCATACCTATACTTCACTCTCCTATCCGGATGTACCTTTTTCCTGGTTTCAAACGACGTATTCTCAAGCTTTCTGAAGAATCTGCTGACGCTTTGAAAGACGACTAAAGGTATTTGTTACTTATTATACCTCATATTTCAAGTTCTAATATTTTTCTCTTATTTCTCTTTTATTTACTAACGTTCAGGAAGTTACGGAATTATCCCTCTGCCACTTTCGCTACATATATATATATATATATATATATATATATATATATATATATATGTTATATATATGAGATATATAAAGTATATATATATATATGAGTAGTTATATATATATATATATATATATATATATATATATATATATATATATAGTATATATATATATATATATATATATATATATATATATATATATATATAACCCCCCTGGAGGATCATGTTGATAAGAGTTATATTCTAAGTAGTGATGGGACGATTATGAAATTTTTAAGCCGATGCCGCATGACTCCATGACCATTGAGCAAATTTTGGACTCCATGACTCCATGATACTAATTGAAAAAAACTTTCTACACTAATCTCTAACTCTCTCTCTCTCTCTCTCTCTATATATATATATATATATATATATATATATATATATATATATATATATATATATATATATATATATATATATATATATATATATATATATATATATATATATATATATATATACTTATATATATATATATTTATATATATATATATATATATATATATATATATATATATATAGTTAGTATATGAAGATATATATATACATATATATATATATATATATATATATATATATATATATACCGGTATATATATATATATATATATATATATATGTATATGCTATATATATATATAAGGCTGTAGACAGAGGGGTCAGGGGGTTCAACCCGAAATTATTTTAGCGATCAAAATTTTGATTCCTTAAGTCTCACAATAATAATAATAATAATAATAACACACACATGAACACAATAATAATAATAATAATAATAATAAAAATAACAACAATAACAATAACCAACAATAATAATAATAATAATAATAATAATAATAATAGTTAATCAATGAAAAATGAAAAGTATTTATTAATAAATGAGGAGACATGTTTGTGAACCCCAGAATCCATTTCTTAGGTCGGGTGTATTGCCCTCATACATGTATGTAAAATATTAGACTAGGGATCCTAAATGGGTTTCCAAGTTTGCAGATGATGATAAATTGGCTACCTCCAATAAGGATTACCGATGGATGTATTTAGCCCCAAGATGTTGTTGATTTTATACGCTGCCGGATGATCAGCTCATCCTCTCTTCAGATAAATCTTTGCTCCATCATTCCCTTCTAAAACTAAATCTTTCTTTCCCCATAAAATCCATGGTTCGATTGGGCGTATTGTGGCCATAGAGACAGTGCCTATCGAAAGGTGGAAAATTCGCTTCCCATCACCTCGCCACTTTCATTCAGCTAGAAATCGCTGTAGGGATATTCTTCGACGAGCCAAAGCTACTTCATCAAACGAAAGTGCGCCAACCTCCTTGGTTCTCCCACTGACAAACCTTTTCATCTCTATAACTTCTGTAACTGTTCTTTCCTCCTCTTATTCGATCTGGTCATTGTGCCTGCTAATTCTCCAACTGAAAGGCTAATCTCTTTGGCCCCTAGCTCAACTTATATTCTCTATGTCTCACTACTAGCACTTTCCCTCCCTGAGTATTGAAGCTCACATGTCCAGCCTATTCAAAAGGAAGCCGCCTGATCCCTTCTAAATATCAGCCTGTAGCCTCAATTTTGTATTCTATCTAAGATCTTTGGAAACCCTTCTCAACTCAATTCTTAGATCATCTGGAAATCATTCGATCGCCAGAACGGCCCTCGTTGCACGAAGTCTACTTGCGATATACATTCCTATCAAACCGATTTATGGTTTTTTTCGCTCTTAGGAACTACGGGAGACTTTGGGTAT
>JABUQX010137525.1:0-31660 GCA_015478945.1 Trachelipus rathkii | reverse complement strand
TCATTACAGTATATATACGTATTAGATCCCTAGAGTTTATTCAGGTATGAATCATAAATTTGATCCTTGTCGGTAAGGGGTGATAGCATATCCTTAGGGGTGATACTATATATCAGGTCACGAAAAATCGCATATAGGAAGATCTCCTAGTCTTATTTATTAGAACATATAATTTGAATCAAGCGATATCTCATTATCTAAACATGTAGATATTTATCTTGGAAATCAGAACTGGATGCGAGCTGCATCTTGGTGCGAATAAAGTAGAGTTGCGTTCAAAAAAGATTCCCTCTATAGGGATGTTTTTCGACTCTGATTATTAGATTTCTTACCTAGTGAATCCTAATCCTTCCGACGTATTAATAATGTAATAATAATTCTAAGTGTATATTATGTATGTTAATGTACGACTATGAGTAGTCATGGATAGGTACGCCGCCTTTCTTACCTCTATGGCAATCCGGATAACTATGGGTCATAATGATTAGTAATGTTAAAGCCTAATCATCAATCTCGGGTTAGTGATAAAGCCCAAAAGGTGTTTATATATATAAATAAAGTAAATATTAATATATATATAAAGTACGGTACGTATGAGGATTAAGCATTCTGATTGGTAAGACTCCTATAATAATCACCCTTATACCTACCAGTAACTTTGAAATATTTTACAAGGATTCGAGTACTGTACCAATATATGTCACTATTCTTAATTTCTAAGTTTTAAAAGTCACATCTTATCTCTATTCATGAAGATCTGTCAACCGCAGGTATAACATTAGTATGGAGGGACGCCTACGTGTATAGCCAATATCATTAAATTATAATATACCATATAATATATAATAATTACAATAATGTACAATTACCTATCCTTAAATCATTACTAACAGTTAAATAACACTAAACCGTAATTATGTAATTTATAAGCTTAAACTATTCACATTTAGTATTTATTATATATTCTTATTATTAAAAATAAATTCTCATAATAATATATAATATATATAATAATAATAATAAATTAATACCATAATAATATAATATAACTTATAAATATTATAATCATATTAATTAGTTTTAGCTATAATTATAGTAGGATAAATAATTATATAATACATTAAATTATAATTACTACTACTAATACAAACGTCTCCATCACTAATATAAATATAATAATAATACTACCACTATACCATATATATTAAATTATAATTACCTTATTATCTTCTAACTAACTATCACATAAATCTAACTCTCTATAACTTATAATCATACTCTCTCCATCTCCCTCTACATTATACTATAATATATATATTAGTCCTCTATATCTCATACCGACTATATATTCAGTTCCTCTCCTTATCATCTCCTCTACTATCCCCTTCTCTCTCATCACCTATATATATATATCTACTAAATTAATATTTAATCTACTATAAATAAATTAATAACTAATTATATATAATAACATTCATTACCTTCATTAACTATTAATAACTTTATTTAATATACTCTATACATATATCTATCATTAACTTATTTACATTCATATAGTACATTATATATAATATCATATCAACCATCATATATGAAACTCACTAATATTTACTAATATAACCAATGTTTCAATTTACATAACGTACCCATATAGGTATCATTATATTATCATATCTTAGCAGAGCATATTAGAGACTGTAATATTTCATACTTATTACTATTACTATAACAACTCATCTTATTATCTAAATATAATTTACTACTATTATCATTTAATGTATATACTTATTATACTTGTTTCTATTAATATATAATCATAATTTATTATATAGAACGCAGTCATCACTCTCCCTATTATACTCTAACCATTACTCATCTTCAACTTATACTATCTCATCATACTCCTTTCCTCTCTTAACTACTAATTAACTACTTACTAATATATATCTAAACCTTAACCTCTTACCTATAGATCTATTACCCACAGCATCATATACCCCAACCTTATATTAGGCCTATTACTATTATATATATCATACTAACTTTATTTTTCACCCTCATCTCGCATTCGAGTTTGCCTATATATATACCCCATAGACTGCTGTCTATACTATCACTCACCTAATATATACATACTACTTTACCCTCACTTTCCAATTTTGCCTTTATTTTTAGCTATTATTCCTCTATATACTGCACATTGGCTAGTATTATGCAATATATAGCTACTTACTTCGCGTACACGACCCTCTGTGAAGGGTATATACGGTCATCGCTACATGTTGAGCTTTATTACACGACCTATTATGCTCAATTCTGGTTACCCTCAATAGAGGATAGCTATATATTTTATACAATATGGTAAGGAAATAATGTATTTAATATATAACCCATATCACTATAATATATATTTTATTACTACTCCGCGCAACTCTTTATATCTTACTATACCGTATACCCCGCATTATACTCGACTAACTTTTCACTTCCAGCTCTATTTATATTACTATATATTTATATATATATTATTACTATCTACTATTATTTTATTATTTTTTTTTATTTTACTATTATTCTTTAATTTTTTCAATTTACTTTTTTTTACTTTAATTTATTATACTCTTCCTTTTACCATTATTTTATCATTTACTTATATAATTTATCATTCATTACTTATTATAATTATTTATAATCATTAATTATATCTCTATTATTTGATATGTCTATTATGTATTTAAGTATTTATTGATTGTTGTGTCTTCTCACGTTATTATCCCACTTTTACTCACTTCTTCCATGATCGTTATTTTTTTTTTTTTAGTTCAGTGAACAATCTAATTGCCTGTCGACTGACACCTTTTAGCTAACATTAGCTCATTACAAAACACAAGTACCAAGAAGTATGAAAAACTATTGAACATCTCCCTATTTCTTACCTCCCTTATAATCTCTTAGTCTTATATATATATACTTCATTATAACTCATTTACTCGATCATCACTTATTACCCATAATATCATTCATATACATATTATTACTGATTAAACTGCCTCTGATATACTTAAGAAATAATTATTATAAATCTATATAATATATATATATTATACTACTCTATCTCAGCCACCAGATACTACTCATATACCTTACTTAAATAAATATGTATACTATAATACTCTACTATATATATATCAATTATCCTTTATCATATAATATATCTATTCATATATTCTCTACTACTATATTTTACTTTCCTCACCGCCATCTGGGAGAGAGGTTTACTTATTTACTGTTTTTTCTCGCCCGTGGGAACTTCATAGGGTCAATACTGGGGCCATCACCACGTGGCCTGAGTAGTATACCGCTTACTTAACGGTGATTCTAGTCTCCATATACCCAGCCGCTCTGCTACTACTCCATCCCGCACTAATATACCCTATGAGATCGGTGGGATATATTATACCTGGTATCTTCATGCTACTGATAAATATCTGTGGAGTGTATCAAGCGCATGGCTTAGTAGCTGTATCTGTTAATATGTAGTTTCCGGTGTTACCTATATAATATATACCTATACCCCGTATTAGTCTCTGCTATGATATTTGGACTCTGGTATACTAGCCACGTGAGGTTAGTAGGTTTGCGCTTTCTGATGTTAATTCCACTTACCTCCCGTCCCTGCTACTGCTAAATCAGACTTCGTATCTACGTGACCCTCTCCTTCGTTCAGTCGCTCCTATGTGATGATTACGTTACGTAGTCATATATACCTTACCTAGTTTGCGCGGCTCGCCTATCCCGAACCCCTTCACTATATAGCGTTATGATGACAACTCAGCCTACCTTCGAACTACTCGTCATATAGTACGCTACCCCCTCGCTCATTTAATTCCATATACTTCCTCTATTACTCTACCTTCTATACTAATACTCTATATCTCAACTATCTATCTACTATATGCCTATTTGATACTATATATATTATCTATATCATTCTTATACTATATATCTCTTCCTCTCATATCACTCCTTATTATCTTATCCCTCTCTCTACTATATTACATATACATTACTTATATAATACTTATATATCTACATAACTAATAAAATTGTTTCTATTATTACTATATATATATCTATATCTATACTAATTATTACTATTATTCATACTATTCTTAAAGTACAATATTTTAGATACTATAATAAATTGAAACACGTAATTTAACTCCTAAACTATATGGTTTATAGATCGTTATCAACTATTACCATATTAGTACATTCAAACTCTTCATGTCGCGGCACAACCCCTCTGACATGACTCCTCGTCCTCGTGACATAAACCGCTCTGTCCTTGGAATCATCTTCATGCTACTTTATCAGCATACCTACATTCCACCAATCAATTTTTTCTATCAGTAATGACCACAAGTTGTACATCGCCTAAAAAGAAATCAAGCCAACTTTTAGCACTTGGCAAAAAGACACCTTCTTTTAATTAAATTAATTTATCAATAATAAATTGATTAATTATTTAATTTAAATTGCATTAATCATATAATTTAGAATTTTTTTATAAATTGTAATCAAAAACTTAAACTTTGACGTTACAAGACATCCCTATTTTCATTATTTCTTTCTAGAGTGTGTAGTCTCCAATCAAGAGACATGCCCTTTCGTTTACCACACCCGATATGTATATCTCTAAAGATCGTTTGCTCGCATACATTATTCCTTAGCTCTTTGTATGTTTAAGTGTATTTTTGACATCTTCTATGTTAATCTTGAAAAGCATGCTCTCCGCCACCAAAGAAAAAAAGTTCATATTATACTACATATCACTCAACCGAGTTTATTCTCCACTACGTAATCTACTATCGCTCACATATCGACTGTACACCTAACCGCCTTTGAGTTCGTCTATACTTAGTTTCGCTTACGTGGCGCTGACATTACTATTACTCCCGCCTAGACTGAACTAGGAAGGTGATGGCTGCAAATATAATCTTGGTTTATGTGTGCACTATTAAAGAGTAAAGCTATGCTTATATCTCACCCCGACCTCATAGTATACCGCAACGTTTACTACTACTTTGACTCCTCTTATATTACGGGTATCTGTTCCTATAATATACTAGTATTTGGACTCATGTACAGTAATTATTAAGGATATAACTCACGATAGACAACTCCTTGACTTTCTTTATTTCATTGATTTTGAGACAATAATTTATACTATACTTACCTCCATTAATTTATTCTTCCTTACCCTTGTCCAGTTATACGCTCCGATACTATCCCTATAGTGATGGGTGACCCGATCTACTACTCTTATACTTAGCCATATATCCTATTTCATATTCGCATACATACTCAGACGATTCATTATAATTTAACACGTCCACATACCTTATTGTTATATATGGATACATCGTATTTCACACTTTTCATCCTACAGCTTCTACCTCACCTCACACTAGCAGATAGTTGCCCTTTCTACGCCTAACAACTATTTATACCTCTACTAAAATACCACAGAATGTAAGACTACAGATATTTAATTATACTAAAAGTTAATTTACTTATTTTTGTCCACAGTAAAATAAACATCATAATTTTTAATTTTTTTTTCATAAGTCTAGAGAAATAATACTGTTTAATCTTATTGGAGAAAATATTCTCTAATTTATATGGCGTAATATATATAACTAATATATATATATATATCATATATACCTTATACTACTACTACCATAATAATAATATCTATACTATTATATATATATATATATATATACCTATATATTTAATATAATATATATACTACTACTCTATAATATATACTACTACTACTATATACTACTACTAATGATATATATAATATAACTTATATGACCTTATCTGTTTCACGACTCGTAGTTTTTGTAATTTTCTTTTTGACTCTTCCTTTTACTAAATATACTTCTTTAGTATATGACTCCTACACCAACTCAATTTCCGTGTAATCGGACATGACTTCAAAAATGTATAGGACCTTTTCCGTTTTACCATATGTCAAGTTTTAATTTTTTTTTTTTTTTTTAAAATATATTCTAGTATATTTATAACCAAAGATCCCGTGAGTGGTAACGGTACATGACTTCAAAACTTCAAACATATTTTACAATAATTTATTTTAAAAATTAATTTTTTCAGTCTAATCCATTTGTTTTTTATTTTTGGGGCTGTTTTTTCACATAAGGAATACCCCACAGGGTACGCCCAAAGCAGGCCACCCGGACGTCGGGGTCCTTCGCCTTCGTCGGCGGAACGACAAGGGTAGGACTATTTCCCCCATCCCCCCCGGAGCGTCTACCGGAACCCCACCGCTCTTGGTATTTTGGGTGTCGCAGGGGGTTCCTCCGCCCTCCCCCTACGGGGTATGGAAAACGTCCTCCTCTGTCCCCCGTCGGCTCGAGCCCCCCTATATCTTATTTATTTTTTATTAATTTTTATTTTTTTTTTTATTTTTTTTTTTTAAATTTATGTATAAGCTTTATATGACTGATTCCAATATTGTAATTGGGTTTTTCTGTTAGCGTCGTACTTTTTGAGATTATTATCATTTTTGAAAGAAATATTTAACAATAAACATTGTGATTTTTTAAAATTTATTTAAACATATTTCGAACTTTTGTATATCATGTCCGTTACCACTGAAATCCATTGTTAGTATCATATACCTATCAATATATTTATAGATAAAGCGAACAAAAAATCCAAAACTGCAGGAGTCCGTACAAACAGAAAGGACCATACTATATAATATGATATATATATATAATATATATATATATTGATTTAAATTATATATATATATATATATATATATATTATATATATTATATTATATATATATATAATATATATTATATAATATATATATATATATATATTATATATTCACCATAATTAGAAACTTTTTACTTCATTCGTCGCAAACTGATATTTTTTATGGAAATTATACCCTTGGGTATAAAATATTGATTTTATTTCAAACACAAAAAACATTTGGTAAAAATTGACATTTAAAACTATTATAGATACATAAATTAGCTTTCGCCCAGTACAACAAAGGGCTTTTTTCAGAATTTTGCGTTTTATAACGAAACTAAATATAAATTTTTGAAAAAAACAAATATGTAAGAGATCTCTGAGTTGGTTGTTTCATTATGAATCCTTCTTCCTGATATTCCTAGACATCCTGATGAGCAGAAAAGAATTTTGGATTTGTCTTTGCCTGAAGTCACCTTGTAGTTCTTGTTGATTATTAGATTGGTAAATAAAACATCGCATAAATTTTTCCTTTCTTTTAAACGTGATTCTGCAACCTATAATTGGGGAGTCTTCATTTCAATTGAACTTTAAGATCTGTTAACTGAAACGCGATGAAAATTCGTTAAAGCTGAGTTCTTTAGAATCCTTAATAAATCTTCGATTTTTGTTGATTTAATCTCCTGGTAAAATCAGTTGTTTCGCCATATAGATGATAGAGCAATTGATGCATGGAATTTTGTAAATACATTGGGACAGATGATTAGTTGATTTCTAGGATCAGGGTTCGGGCAAACCCGGCGGCTTCCGAGCTTGTCAGTCTGCCCAACAGGTGCGGCTCTTTTGGGCCGACTTTTGAGTGTGCTCTTCAAAATAACCACGTGGTGTTTAAAACTTCGTGATGACTGGCTTTTCTTAATTCTATTTTCTGGTTTTTCTTATTTCTTATAGACGAAATAAGCATACAAGACGAGTGTGGATGAGAGAGTTGGAAGGGTCGGCCTTAGCGAACGTTCCTCAATCAGATAGGGGACGAGTTTACCAAAGAACAGCTTAGGAGTACCTTAATTAAGTTTTAAGTTTTAAAACTGGCTCTCAAAAGAAAGTTCAATCGTTGTACTGTTGATATTTGGCACTGTGACTAACGAGTTTGCCAACCACTAGGGGGTCTGAAAATTCTTTTTAGAGGAATAGTATTGTTTTTTGTGAAGCAAATATTGTTGGGAATATGTTTTTTTAATATTGAAATTTAAATTAAAAGGAATAGGAAGATAAGTTAGGTTATTTTTAGGGGGAGGAGGGTGACTATTATAAAAAAATTTCTTCGCTTTGTGATAGGCTAAATTAATAACGTAAGGAGGGTAATTTAATTTGGAAAACGTGGAGGAAAGGAATTTAGTTTCTATGGAAAGATTCGGGGGGGGAGCATATATTAAAGGCTCGTAAATAAAGAGAGGAAAGAGTAGCAATTTGGTGTTCAAAGAATGTGTAGAAAACCAATGTATGTAAGAAGAAGAAGAAGTTGGTTTCTGTAGACAGAGTAAAGTAAGTGTGTAGAGTTTTTCCAAGAAACCAATGTGTCGAGAAAGGGTATAGAAAAATTATGAGAAAGTTCATGAGTAAAAGAGATGGAAGGATGGATATTATTAATAAACTGTAAAATGTCATGAATATTGATGTGTTTCGGAACTGAACAAAACATATCATCTACATACCTAAGCCATGTAGAGTTAAGAAGAAGGGGATGACTGGTGATAAAATAAAATTCGATTAATTCCATAAAGATATTACTTAAAATAGGGTTTAGCCTTCATATCTTTGGCTCTTTTCTATCTTTTATCTCTTTCTCTCTCTCTTGCCCTTTCCTTATTTGGACTTTGCCGCTCGTATCACGTGACAGACCGTACCATTTCAATTCTCTCGTCATCGCCATCTTGGTTTTGTCAATCATGTAATTGCTGATCCAGTTATTTTACAATTATTGGTTTACAAGTTTATTTGCCAATGACCAAATGTACTCCAGGTTTTACATCTTTTTACCGTGCCTTATTCGTCGTATCGTGTGAACTGGTTTTTACGTCTGTTTTTGTATTGTAACACACGATTCATACGATTAGCCTAAGGTACGTCAATCGGTGTTTTTGTGTATCTAATTATTAACATATTTTATTATCAAAGTGACAATCTATGGTTAAAATTTAGATATTAGTTCTTTTTATTTAGTGGTTCTTATATATTTATCTTATTATTTCCTTAGTGCCGAATTTATAATGTATTTTATTTATTAGATTCATTTTTTGTATTAATTTTCTATTAGCAAATATTGATATGTTTAAAATAGTCACCTATAAAATATCTTCCGTCAAAGAAAATCTGTTTTAGGGGGATACACACTTATTTTTAATTATATATCGTATTTCAAGTACCGATTTTTTCATATATCATTTCTTTATGTATTTTGTATTTTACTGTTAGGTTTATGTTATGTTTATTATATATTGTTTATCTCTTTAAATATAGGTTTGTACTGAAAGCAGTTCCGAGGTATTTCATTTCAAAATTCCTTCCTTTTAATGAGGATCAACATCCTCAATATTTCTTATCTTCGTGGTATTACTAGTTTGTGCTTGTCCCTCGAACCACAAGTGGTATCGGGTTTTCGAAATCATTTTGCATTGACAAAGGCAAATCAAAACTTGTTAGCTGATGTCCCTCCTTTTTCAGATGACATCGGATTTGTGGCATTCTTTATCGTCTGTTTTTCCTTCTGAATATAATCTCACTCACCTTAAAGCTTGCATTTGCGTTTAAGAGGTTTAGTTGCGTCATTTTTAAGTCTACGAATAGGCAAAGGTGCATAAAGAAGGGGAATAAAACAGTTTAATATTTTAATGTAATTAAAATGTTAAAATAAACAAACAATATCTAAATTTAATATATTTATAATTTAATAATTTATTTTATTTATTTATAATTTAATATATATATATATATATATATATATATATATATATATATATATATATATATATATATATATATATATATATATATATATATATATATATATATATATATATATATAATCAGTTGTCCCTAGGTTCCACAACACTGGGAATAGGGTGTGCAAACACGCATTATTAATCCAAGGCATGCATGAGAATTTCTTGGTTTAAATAATTATAAAGTGAGAAAGAAAACAGGTTTGCAGTTAGTTAATATATATATATATATATTATATATATATATATATATATATATATATATATATATATATATATATATATATATATATATATATATATATATATATATATATATATATATATTATGGTGTGGAAAAAGAAGAGGCATACTAAATTCTACCAGAGTTGGGTAAAAAACAAATGTTTGGCGAATTTAATGGCGGACATGCCCGATACACGGCGTTTGAAAGTATTGAAGTCTAAGGAAATTGAATAAATAGGTAAATGAACTGTTTTCTAGACTTTAGCATTGAAATGCATGTAATAATGAGAATAGCGGTTGAATCAGGGGGTCAGCGAGATGGACAGAGAAAGGTTGAGACTGTGTAGCAAGCCGAGTCACCGGGAGCTCTCCTCAGAGGAGGAAGTATAAGACTGAAGAGCTTGGAAGAGCAGCGCCAATTGTTATAGGTATAATATAAAGAGAGAAAGAGAGTGATGGTGGATAGAAAGAGAGTGGAGAAAGTTAGTGAGAGGAGGAGAGGTGATAAGATGAAAAGTCTTGACCTACACTTTCTCAAGGCGATCTGTGTGTGAGTGGAACCACCCAAAATGTGTGAGTCATAATCCAAACAGGTGAAAACAACACTCCATGAAGAGGAATCGACTGAGGTGGATTTGGAAGTTTTGACAGACGACTTGGAATACACAAACTCTTAGAAGCCTCTTTAGAAATATAAATAAATTGGTCCTTCCAAGAAAGATGACGAGAGAGAGAGAGAGAGAGAGAGAGAGAGAGAGAGAGAGAGAGAGAGAGAGAGAGAGAGAGAGAGAGAGAGAGAGAGAGAGAGAGAGAGAGAGAGAGAGAGAGAGAGAGAGAGAGAGAGAGAGAGAGAGAGAGAGAGAGGGAGAGAGAGAGAGAGAGAGAGAGAGAGAGAGAGAGAGAGAGAGAGAGAGAGAGAGAGAGAGAGAGAGAGAGAGAGAGAGAGAGACTATTAAGAAGATACGAAGGTGTGAGCTGCTTTATTTTCAAAGAAGAACGTTATATTTGTGTGAAAGATTGTGTCGATTAGAAAGATGATGAACTTGAGTCTATAAGGCATTAAACACAGCCATGTTTTCTCTGCTTAAATTAAAATTAACTTGAGCTAATTGGGTTGGGTGGGAGATCTTTCAAATGAAATGAGTAATGAAGGGCGAAGTCGTAGGCATATGAGTGGACAGGCTTTGAAGTAACAATGAGGCCATTGATAAAAAGAAAAAAAAAAGAGTTTTTGATAGGACTGAGCAAAGATGAACACCATTATTAATAGTTTTGAAGGATTTACGGTGCCGTCTATAACTACTCCCATAGAACGATCGAAAAATTAATCAGAGAGAATGCCTAATAAACAATGATAAATACCGAAAGGGGAAGTTTAGAACAAAAAACATATTTGCCAGATTCTGCCGAAAACTTTCAATTTGTGTACCACCACAAAACATTGACCGAAATATCGAAGCACAGAGAAACAAAAGTCAAAGAGAAGAGAAGAAAGATCACCAATAAAGCTTTCTTTACGAAAGTCGTTCTAGCAATCAGAGGTAAGAGCACGAACCGCACGAGAAGTAGCAGAGTTAAACCAAGGTTTGCTAGGTTTAGTTGATTTGAAAGAGTTTGTAATGTAGGTTTCCAGGTGAGAGCGAATCACTCTTTTTGCATTATATACATTATGCATACAACTGTATCACGATTATAGAAAAGAAATTTTAAATGAATTCTTATGCAATTTTAATAAATATCTCAAAATTCAATAAGACAAGTTATAACTAACATAGTTGGTTTACATTAAAACAAATTAAAAAAAAACAAAAAAGGAATTCAAACCGAATATGAAAAAGAAAAACATGAAAAAAGAAAAAATCCAAAATTACAAAATTACAGAAAGAAGGCGGAAGGCGAACTACTTTAAAGATGACGTCAGAAGGTAACACCAGCATATAACAAACAACAGCCAGCCAGCCTAACACCGCAGCAAGACCCAGACCGATAGAAGAAACAGTCCAGCCACCATATGAAACCCGACTAATGCCCTTTTTGAACAAATCAAGAACTTAGAAACAAAATAGTAGTAGCAATAACAGAATAAGAAAGAAATCACAATCGCGCAACGGCATTATATCTCCACATATAATAATATATACTAACCGATATAACTCATACCATATATACTAATATATATATTAATATTATACATAATATATATTACTATATATAATATATATATAAAATATAATACTAAATATATATATAAAAAAACACTATATATATATATATAATATATATATATTATATATTATATATATATATATAATATATAAATATATATAATAATAATATATATATCGATATATACCTATATAATATATAATATAATACATAAAAATAATATTATATTAGAATTATTACTATTATACACAACTAATATATATATATATATATATATTACTAATATATATAGACTAAGTATATATTAATATATTCATGATAAATAAATAAGAATTTAAAGTTTTTAAGTTACAACATATTGTTTTATGTATAAGAGCAAAGAAATCTAAAAATAAAACATATTCTAAAACGATTATATATATACATATAATATATATATCATAATATACAATATATAATAATATTATAAACTATAAAATAATATATATATAATATATATATATATATTATACTTAATAGTAATATATATATCATAATTATAATATAAAATATACGCCAATAGGAAAAATTACTACTCACCTCACATATATATAAATAGAAGAAGTAGTGAGCCCTCACCCCTCTCCAAATACCAGAATCACTAGTACGGAGGTAGTACGGATCACATATACCCTCTCTCACGAATAAAATAATCAATATAAATAGTATAAGTATGAATATCCTCAAAGCCTCTAACCATATACATAATAAATAAAATATATAATATATACTCATACTACCACATAATTGAACATACAAATTTACTCACTATTTCAATAAGATGGGTAAAACTACCTCTTCCATAACAGACGCTCCTCTAGAGTTGCGAACAATTACTCAACACAAAAAACAAAAAAAAAAACGAGACACACCCTCCTCTGTCGCCAAACATGGATTTAAACCTCACAAAGTGTCATTAAAGGATACACCTCCTAATTATCACAAAGTAATTAGATACAAAAATATAAACACAATAAACATATAACTTTCCTCTCCTATGGCATTCCCTAGTAAAACACCCTATTAACATTTCTTTGTGTGTGAATATCCAGGATAAATCGATATTTCGCGTTAAATATTTATGAGGACTTTAAATATATCTTGTAATAAACTATAGATATAAGAATACTATAATACATAAAAGCCTATTCAGTAGGGGGATATTTTAAAGCCAAAACGTTAAGCAGCTCTTCACATTTTGAAAAAATGTATTGAAGCTGAATTTTGTTTCAATCAGAAAGCTAGTAATATTAAACAGTTATACATGAAATACGCAGTTTTCCCATACTACTTCAAATTAGAAAGATTTATGTAGTGTGATCATATTTCATTAAAGCTAATATCTATTGAAGTAAGGAAACTTAGAAACTGATCGCACCAAATATAACTAGTTCTATTCTATCTCTCTTTACCTCACCTCTCTCCTCCCTCCGATCTAATTTGAGAATATAATTCACGTAATTCTTATTTAACAATATATAATTATCCCTTTCTCCATTGAAAAAATAATTAATAATTTTCTATTTCTCTTTATTTAATAGCAACTTAACTTTTTTCTCTCTTGTATCTCTAGAATAATAAAACGATGTGATAGCAAAAAAAAATTAAAAATAAAAGAGTAACATAAAAAATAAAAATCATAAAAATTAGAAAAAAATTCCTTTATTCAGCTACAAAAAAACAAAACTCCAAAAAAAAAAATGCTTTAAGAGTCTTTGAAAACACTTCGGCGCATGATATAGGATTTTATTAATTGAATTTACTATTCATTAATCAACAATTCCCTGACGCTCACCACACACACACCGGCACAGCACACAACACACACGGGCACACACACACACGACACCACACACCACACCTAGATATGGTAACCCTCACACCTACCTCCTCCCCCTCCCCTAAGTAACAACTAAAAAAATATACTTTAGAATATATCATAACTAATATATAACTAATATAATATATATAAATATAATACGTCGGGCGGTACCTATAATCAATATAATATATACTCCCCTACCTATATATATATATATATATATAAATATATTATATATAATATCATGAGAGAATTTCGGGATGCAACGAAACGAGCGCAATACATCATTATTTACATTAATGAGCATCTCAGCAGCACATCTAACCCTTTCCATTCACACACTCCCACTTCGCATCAACGAATTATGGAAAATTTAATAAAAAGGAAAAAAGTCTTTCTCTTCACTTTCGAAGTACAAGGAAGATTTGAAAAACAGTTAATCTGACTGAAGTCAAAAATTTTATCAAAGACGAGACTTAAACACAAAACACTGAAACACTTCTTCCCTTTGGTGGGAAAGGCATACTAATTGCAAAAAAAGTAGAAAACGTGCTCGACTATGCACAATATATATTCCTTAAACGGAACGCAGACGCAAAGCTGCCACAACATTTAAAATTCGCAATTCCAAATAGATGGAAGGAGGCTGAAGCGATACCAATGAATTTTATTAAAAACTGCGGCCAACAAACAAGATCTAAGACTATCCGGGATAATTTAATTAAATTTAATAAACTTTTTTCGGGCACAAAAAGCCGGATTTTTTTCGACAGTAGGGGAGGTTGTGTCTTTTTTTATAAAAGCGGGAAGGATGTTGCGCATGGTCTAAGTGTTCATTTAGTGAAAGATACATTGAAATCTTCCAAATTAAAATTAACAGCATATTCCAAGTAATAATAAATAAGAAAAATTACCGAAATTAGACCAAATACCTCATATATACTTAATAATATATATATATATTAGTTAATATATAACCTATAATATAATATATACATATAACGTATAGTATAATATACATACATATAAAATATATATAATATAATATATATAAATATAATAAATACCTATACATATATAGTTATACTATATATCAATAAATAAATTATAACATAAAATTCTGCATCACTAATATTAATATATATAATATATATATATATACATATATATATATAATATAATATATCCATATTATAATGACATTCCGGCTAGGATCTTATAGCCTGTAAATTTGTTTAGTTGGAAAAAAGGTCAAAAAATTGGTTATTTTTCTATTTTTTTCCAATGTCATTATACGACAATCTACAAAGACGCTCATGGTGCAGAATCCGCGTGTTTTTTTTCTTAAAACTGCAAAGTTGAAAATAAATTATAACAATATAAAAATAAATTACATTAAGTAATGCATATATACAGCCTAAGTAAGTTATGCTGAGTGCGTTACGTTTACTAATCTATGCTTAATATTTCAATTTAATTAGCTTCTACGCTATAGACAATCGTTTGCAAGCGCCAACTTGGCAACAATTCTATATATTATGCTTATTGGTTAAAAAAAAAAATTATCTTCCAAAAATCGGGAAAACATGCCAAACATTTGTAAGAAAAAATACCTGCTTTCGGGTATGTAACAACCCATACATCTGAAAAAACAGGCGCCCACCTAATATATATATACCTACTAACTAAATATTTAAATATATATATATAATTAATATATCATACTATACCTCATATATATATATTAAATACTTAATAATATATATAATATATAATACTATTATTATACTACAAATATATATAATATATAATCATATATATATAAACTACTATCTACCTCCATGAATCCACAATTGTAGACAATGTCAGAGCAATTTTTCCTTCTCCGTCTTCCCTACACTCATTAGCCAAAAATTGTATAGTCTTCAAACTATCCATTATTTTAGCATATATCTCGAGTATTCACAAAGAAAAGCACGTACCGGTCTTTTGGAAGTTGATGCACCCCTGTGTGAAAATCCTCAAACGTGTCTTGTACAATTGCACCCTTGCAACTTGATTAAAACTATTCGTCTTCTGAAAGTATTTTCAAACTCAACCCCCTCTCTCCTGCTGGAATCGTACACTCCTACAGTCTGTGCCAAAGAAGGGGGACCACAGTCAACAAATCGAACTATCATCCAATAACGCAATTAAAATCTGTTCTTTCTAATAGCCCGAATCTATCCTTAACAAGATGATTTTGTACATATCTATTAATTTACCAATCTTGTCTCAGATCGAATGTTGGGCATCTGTAAAGGACGCCCGATTGGTGATAATCTTTCCTTTCTCTCTAACGACTTTGATCCTATTACTGTATCAATATGTTCGATTGAATTCTTTGCCGATGCGACTCACGGAATATTCGAAACTATCCCTAGAATTAACGACAAGGTAATGTTGAGATTAGCGTTGTTAGACGACAAATATCGATATTATATTCAGACCAATCGTTATTTTTAATATCTTTCCATCCCCATGTCACGAGAGACTAAAACAAAGCGTTAGCTAAATCTCTCTCATTTATGAAAAACAGTAACCAATAATCTAAACTCTTACGATTTTTTATTGACCATGCTTTAAATTAGTTAGGACCCATTAAGTTAGGGTATAACATAAGTTTATGTTAAGCCTAACACATAATCTGATGTAATACTCACCAAAACGTGATCTACCTTTACTTATTCTTATTGCAAACTACATAATATATAATATATACTAATATAACTATATATATAACTATACTTATATAATATTACAAATTAAAAAAAATCCAAGTCAAATAATAAAAAATATATAAAAGCAAAAATAAAAAACATAAACAAAAAAAAAAAAAAAAAAAAAAAAAAAAAAAAAAAAAGAAAAAAAAAAAAAAAAAAAAAAAAAAAAAAAAAAACAACAAAAAAAAAAAAAAAAAAAAAAAAACAAAAAAAAAAAAAAAAAAAAAAAAAAAAAAAAAAAAAAAACACAAAAAAAAAAAAAAAAAAAAAAAAAAAAAAAAAAAAAAAAAAAAAAAAAAAAAAAACAAAACAAAAAAAACAAAAAAAAAAAAAAAAAATAACAAAATATATATATAACAAATATACAATAAAAACAAAATAAAATAATATAACTACATATACTATAGAAAACACCGACAAGTAACGGTGCTATACTAACATGACGCTTTGGACATTGTGTAAATTGCTTAAAATAGGACAACATCTAAAGCCGCCTTTACCTCTTGATACAATATCAAAAAACACTCGATACTTTTAAAAATACGATTTTTTAAACTACGATATTCTCAAACTATTTTCCGAATTTATTTTCCTAAACTTTCCTCATTCAGGAAAGTTATTCTTCTTGTGTCAGTAACTCATTTAGCTTCCTTTCGGTCGTTACCTAAGCTTTAGCTACAAAACCTCTTGCATCCTGCTAAATTATAATCCCAATATTTCTGGTGTATTTCAGGAAGCTTAATTTATAGTTTTCTTTAAATGAAATTTATCTTTGCTTCGTCTTATATCCAACTCTGGATATGCACCGACTAAATCCACTCAATCATTGAATTTGCCTCAATTTGAAATACTAAACTCAGACAAAACAGAATAGTTGAGACATGACGGAATAAGTAGAAGGAACGCTTACGCACATTAATCTTAGCTCTAGTTGGAGTAAAGAAAGATGTTTTCAAAATGACTTCAATAACTACTGTTCTATCTTCAAACACCTACTCAATGTAATCCTCCACACAACCAATATATTCTTTCAAAAAACTCCGCGTCAAATCTATTTAATGCTTTCTTGAAAATCCATTAGGTGTTTCCTTTTTACAGGATTCCTTTCTATTTAAACGAAATTCAATAATACGATCTACTTTCTAACAGTTGCATAAGACAGGTCTTGATTTAACAGGAGCATCGAACTTTCTCACCAAACAAATTTCTTGACTCTGTGTAGGAGACCGGATGTTCTTTCCTATGTGAGAGGAACGCATCAGCATATCGAAGTAAGGATTCCACCCATACTGCCTTCCTTGAACACATAGGAGTCCAAGGGCTTTATCAACTTGTCAACTCTTACACTCTCTCTTCTCAACTCTCACCAAACTTAAATAAAAATTTTAGCGGCTCCAACTGCGAAATCCACATCTCCTATTCTCTATCCTAATCACAATGATCAATTAAGTCTTTAGAACCTCTCCGTTGTCTCCTTACTTTTCTCTTCCTATCTCCCTCGCCAAAACTATTCTTGAACATCCAGACATTAAACCGCCATAACCTCCAATTCCTTTACATATTCTTCATACTGTTTAAGTACATGGAACACACTCCCAATTAGACTATCCTTATAATTTGCACCACTTTCAATAGAGGCTTCATTGAGGGCATATTCCTCATCTTATTTGGCCTGGTATCCATAATAATTCCCCTAAACATCCTCTGGAATATTGATACGGCCTACTAGACATTTAACCACAGAGAATCTATTAAGTAATAATAATATATGAATATATATATACTATATATTGATAATATAATATATATATATATATATATAAATATATAATAGTATATAATATATATATATCAATATATATATATATTTATATTTATATATAAACTAATTAAATATAAAATTATATAAAATTAATATATTAATATAAGACTAATACATATTAATAATATTATATATATATATATATATACATAAGTATAATATATATATAATAAAAATATAACATATATATATATATATAATATATACTAAATATATTATATATATATAATTAAATATATATAGATATAATATAATATATATAATAAATATATATTATTATAAATATATATAACATATATATATTACTAATATATATATATATAGATATAATATACTATATATAATATATATATATAACTTATATATTATAACTATATTATATTGACTTGTGAGAAGCGTGCACACCCACCTCACATCGAAATAGGGCTCTGCCCGTGAGCATTGGTGGTTACAACTAGTAAAAAAAAAAAAAAAAAAAAATATATAAATATATATTATTATATAAATATATATATTATCTATATAGTATAATATATTATATTATATATATACTAATATATATTATATATATACTATAATATATTATATATATATAATAATAAATACTATATATATATATAATATTCAAAAGAATATTTGTCAATAAACGCACAATTAATTGTATATTGTACAATGGTCCTAATGGGTTTGAACCCTATCCATGAAGAATGGTACTCCAAGAGTACTTAACTTCTTAGACCACGTTAAGCTAAAAGAGATAACCCATCATAATTTACCCTCTAGAAAGCTTAGCTTTCCCAGAATACTAATAACTATCGATAATAAACATAATTAACCCAAGTGTTGCCTTGACCCGAGTTAGTTAACGGGGAAGCCCGTCAGGTTTATGTGTCAAAGACACAACCTCCCTCCTCTTGGGAAGCAGCTGTTCAGACGAGTAAAATGATGGCGTTTCCTCGTTATGCTAATCGTTGCCAAGATAGTAAAACCACTCTTGAAGACCAATCATCAAGGTAAGGGTTCAAACTCACTTAGGACCATTACAAAAATATAAATAATTAAATTATAATATATATATATATATATATATATAATATATTATATATATAAATAAATTACATAAATATAATAGATATTTATATATGATGGCCATAGGCAGGCGGGTTGAAGGGAGTCTGAGCCACAAAGTATTCAACTATCAAAATTTTAATTTATAAGATAATAATAATAATAATTCAAAACATTTAGAGTTTTATAATAATTATCAATAAAACAACTTTCTTTGAAATTTCTTATTTTTAGGTAACTTGTTGAAGGCATAAAAGGAGAATCTCTAGCTGGGACAATACTATACGAAGGTTGAAGTAAATAGTGAATTTCTGATCGGACGATAGCATGATGGGGTAACAGCAGTGAAGGAAAATTTAAGAGGTGTTCAAAGCTGTACGAAAATGAAATTGGCTTATGTGTAATTCGCTTGTTACATACAATGCCCATTGCGTTGCAACCTAGGTCTCGAACTAGAAAACACTAGAACGAGGTAAAATATTCGAATTTGGCAAGTAAACGCAACCAACGATAAAAATAGAATGAAAGTCTGACAAAATGGTCTACAGAAATAATTTTAAAAACCTTCAGGAAACCAAAACTCTCCTTTGGGGGCTCAGTCCTCTAAGCTCAGATTAAAAAATCCAAAAACGGTCTTCCAGACCTCAAAAAACTGCATCATCAACCTTAGAATACCTTCCATTGACACCATCAAGTGTCAAAAAACATTGCAAAATCTCCATGCACATTTACTAGTCAACTACGGTTACAATATTTACTCCCTGGCCGATCAGTTGCCCCCTATCTAACTTAATATGGTATATTAGGTTGGCACGACACCAGGTAGCGGTGCCGGTTGTGCGCTGGTGGCGCTCATTTGTTGGAATGCGGTGCGGTGCGGTAGCGCTGCCAGCAAAATTTCAGCGGCTGGTGCAGGTTGCAGTTTGCGGAAATGTGCCGACAAGAAAAAATAAAGTGCGGTGCGAGGATGCGGCAGCAACGAGAAAAATTACCGCTGCCATGACGAATGCGGTTGCCTGTGTGAGGGAACCCCATTTTTAAAAAATCGCACCGCACCAGTACATTGGATGGACAAAGGCTTAAAAGAAAATTGAGTTGAATATATATTATATAATTATATACTATATATATATTATTATAATTATAATAAATATATATATAAATATATATATATATATAATAAAATAAACAGATATAATATATATATAATATATAATTAATAGTAAATATATACTATATATATTATATATACTCAACTATAATATAGTATAACATATCTATTATATATTATAATTAAATAACAGTAAGTATATTATACTATAATACTATCATATATATATACTATTATATATATATATATATATATTATTATATAATATATAATTTATAAATATATACTAATAATATATGCATAAATATCCCTACTAAATATACAATATATATATATAAATATAATATATTATAAATATATATATACTATATATATAATATTTATAATATATATATATTATATTATATACTATTAATATATATACATATATATTATATATAATATATATAATATTAATTAATATATATTAATAATAATATATAATTAATATATATATAATATATAATAATAATATATATAATATATAAAATATATATATAAAATATATATATATATATATAATAGCCCCTCACCACCGTGTATTGGCTACCTAGATCATAAAGACGAATAATGTAGGTAAGGCCAGGTTTACAAAAATTACTTTTTGGAGCAGGAACAATTAAGACACTGATAGGATCACTAAAACGTTAAATGTGCAAAACACGCTATAGCCAACGTCTGACCTATTCCTATTCCCGCAGTTTTTATAAGAATTAACAAGTGATAGCGCAAACAAATAGCTTAACTCCATTATACGATGTTATCATTTTCTCAACACTTCATAAATGGCCTACCAATAACACAAGTAACCGACCATAAATTCTAGAGGAAAGAAGAAAAAGATCTCAATACCCTTACAATACTTCCCCATCATTTTTATACCTGACTTTCATTGTCTGACGAATATTAAATACTCTCTTCAGAGATTATTACGAGGGAGCGTGAAAAACAAGGCTTCATGACCTGATTCATCCATAATAAAATCTATCAAAATGGATTGACCAGTTTACAATGATACCAATTGGAGATTTCGGAATAAAGATTGTCAATGGATGGGACAGAAACTTTATTTATATCAATCAGTGCGGGCACGTACTGGCGGGAGACATCTCCACATTAAGTTCTTGGAATCCTTAACATAATTTGCCGAGCAGTAACGTCATGTATCAATACTGAAAGTAGCGAACTCTTAAATTGCCCCTGTATTATTCTTTGTGTGTGTGTGATCAGACAAATGAAAAAAGTAATATGTTGCATCGCAAAGTGACCTAAGACATTTATTTTTTCATCAGAGCACTGTTGTTTGAGATGTCACAACAATTTCTAATGTTCGGACATGACTGCAAGTTTGGGTTGTTCACCAATCAAGAAAAGAAACAGGAATTTTCTTTATATTGGACCAGCCATCTCTCATGACACAGGAAGACATCCAATCTAGGCGATAGTTCCATTTCGCCAAACATTCATTCAATAATGTCACTGAGATATTCACCCATTATGACGATTCAGTGAGAGTTACAGAGCTACAGACCAAAAAATCTTCCTACGAAAATATTATCTCAACGTATGACTTACTCGGAGAACAAAGCAAATGCGGCATTGAGGATCTTGACCATGCGTCAGTGGAGGCGAAAGAATAACTTGAGCTCATTTAGCACGATAAATTTTTTTTTGTATCACTCGCGAGACTTTTAATTAACATTACATTTTCTTTCCAAATAACTATCTCTGTAAGTGTTTAATTTGAGTAGGTTGTTGAAAGAGACCGATACTTTCGAAATAGCCCCAATACAAAAATAGAATCACTTGAACGTATGAATGAAGCAGAAGAAGACATTACTATCATTTCTGTAAATTTATGTAAAAATGACTTTAATTACTTTTTGTTTCAATATAATTTATATTTTATGTTAGTTTTCAAAGCCAGTAATCTGCTTCGTTCTTAAAGTTGGAATTGGAAATCCTTTGCTCTTTTTTCCTCTACTATTCTCATTTTTCCTTAAACAGTTTACTAAGTTAATATCTTAGATAGTTTCTAACCCAGATGTCATTCTTCATTTCCGGAGAATAATTATGGTTGCAGTGTACGTGGAAACAATATCGAAGTAATCCCAAACAGCACTGGATAAAGATGTCATTGAAGAATTGCTTCAAACAGTTGACTTCAAGCGAATATATTAAATATTGATAGATTCGAGTTGATTCAAATTACTTGTTCTACCTTGAGACGGCCAATTGTCAACTCATCTAACAGATTTCTATACAAAAAGTTTAAATATTTCTAACAAGTCCTTATCAGATCATTTTCTATTCGCATTCCAAGTGTCCGAGTGCTTATGCAAATATAATACTTGCGAATACGAAAGATTTATATAATATATAGAATAAAATATATAATAAATAATATTATTATATAATATTAAATATATAGATTATAATATTAATCTATATTCTATACCTATAGCATAAAATGCTACATAAAATGTATAAAAGGATAGCTAAGAGGGATATAGGGACGGTCTGAATCCCACGAAATATTACAACTATAAAAAAGTTTGATGCGGTCCTGTCCCTTAATTTCCAATTTATAGAGTTAATAAAAATAATAATAAAATCAAATTAGAGCAATACTCAATTATAGAAAATGTGAGAAACACATAACTTTGTCGTTTCGTGCAAGATTCTTAGGACTTTAGTGGTGTTGAAAACACATAAGGGGAAATCTCTACGCGAGGCAAAATCTAAGCGAGGTTGAAACAGAATGTGTATTTTCGAAATTGGCCAACGATTTGCGGTGCAACGGCAACAAATGAAAGAAAAGTTTTAATTTTATTTTGCTTTCCATCCAAATATATACAAGGCATTGCATGTCTTGTTGTTAACATTCATATGGAGTTACAACAACATTATAGACTTATTAGCACAGTGAAAAGTCACTGAAAACTACTGGGAACTATTTTATTAAATTTTTAAAAGTACACATTAATGAACATATTAAGATACTTAAATTAGATAAAAAGAGAATAAAAAAATAGCATCTCTTTCACTATTACTACGGACTTTTATATTGAGAGGAGTTTTAAAGCAATTGGTTGAAACTTTTGAGAGCTTTAAGATGGATTAAGATTATTAGTCTACCTTCCGCTCCTTCCATATATTCTCCCTTCGCTTCTCTCCAGCCAAAGTCCAGAAGACAAACGGAAATAAATTTAAATACTAAGAATGCAAAAGCTTAAGACAGGACAGGAGTTCAAATGTTCGTTCACGCTGAGCCAAGTTTTCACCCTCCCCTAAAAATAGACAATAAAATTTGGAATTTTTCAGATATTTTTTTCACTCATATAAACACCAAACTGTAGCTTGTTTTTCCCTCTAAAACGCCGTTTTACAGTTGTTTTTCTGTGTCTGTAGTCAGTCTTTCAGAATTTTTCAATTTTTCCAAACACATGTTTTTACATTGGTCTTATCAACTTCCAGAATTTTTTTCGAACAATAGACTTCCAAACACTTTAAAATATGCATAGAGTGGGTCCGACTACCTTACAATACTCAAAAGATTTTTTCATTTTTTGATTTGTGCTCAGCTTGTCCAATTTCAAAAGCCACTTTTTTTTTGGTTTATTACAATAACGGCTGCAACTGCAATAATATTAATTTTCTGTTCATCCGACCAAAAGTGATCACTATAAAAAAATTGTGACAAAGAGGTGCACATAATATCAATAGCACCTCTCCCACTAATTTTTTGAATATGCATTAGTTTTGGATTTGTTTCTTGGAGCAAATTTAAGAAAAAAAAAAATTTCATTTTTAAAAAATTTTGTTGAGTATACAAAAAAAATTAAATCACTACCTTAAAATGATTGGAGGTTAAGGATTGTAACAGCCCTGAAACGATTGGGCTTGATCGGACAAGTAGGAGAAAAAAATTTCCTCAAATATTTTCACTTTGCCAAACGCATTGAATTTTTTGAAAGTCAACTGAAAAATTGATATTTTTTTTTTATTACTGTTTGCATCAACATCAAATTTTTCATGGCTTACTATAGGGCGAGATGCATCTTTTTATACTTAGGAATAATTTTTTGATACAATTAAAAGAAAAATTTTAAAAAATTTTTTCAAATACTTTTTTTGAAAACATTTGGTCAAGATTGTAGCAAGTCCTCAAAACCTAATTACAATTTTTAATTCTTTTATAACAAAGAAATTAATTTAGTACGAAATGTGCATTTCACCCGACTACATATTCTCTTGAACAATTTCATCCACTTCGCATTATCACAAAAAAAAAGTTATTTGCAAATTATATTCATATCTTAAAAATAATAAACGTGAGTTTGGAAATTGGACAAAACCTTACATAAAACTCAACAACATCGAAAAAAACTTTGACCTATTGTAGGTAATAGACCCATCTATGCATATTTCAAGTTTGAGTCATTTCGAAAAAAACTGGAAGTTGATACGAAAAGGTCAAAACATGGGTTAATTGAAAAATTGAAAAATCTGAAAAGACTATACTACAGGACACAGAAAAACAAACACTAAAATGACGTTTCTAGAGGGCAAAAAAAGCTACAGTTTTGGGTTTATAGGGTCAAAAATCGGGCTGAAAATCCGACTTTTATGTCATTTTTAAGGGGGTAACAAATTGGGTCTCAGCCCGGCCCAAATTTGATCTTCCCATGAAGCACAATTTTGGAACCACAGGAGGACAATCATCAGAACCGTACGCCTTGTTATTGTAAAATAAAAAAAAGCAAAATAACTAATACTTAGAAAATTACCAATATTAGCAATAACATATGTTTGAGGAAGTAGAGCAGAAGAATAGCACTGGGAATTGTCTTGAAATGGAATTAGAAAGCAAATGTCTTGAGCAAAGAAATCAACTTTCAGTGGAGGTTAAACGGCAGTTTCTCATCAGGTAAATACTAAGGAGGGCAGAGAGAAAGCAAATCGTAAGGAGAATTATATTTTGAAAATGTCAGAAAGGAAATGAGGAATTCTAAAAGATTAATTGAATTATTTTTTTTATTAGATTAAAATTTTTTAGTGTCTGGAGAAATAGTTTTTGATACGATTCTGCGGCATAAATATAAGTATAGCAAGGGTTTCTGATTGAAGATGACAGACAATCCTAAGTCAGACACCAATGTGAGCTAATAACGAGAGACAATCAGAGTATAACAAAGGTTATCTAGTTTAGTTGAAGGTAAAGATCATGGGGTGCAAAGCCTCAATGCCAGAGAAGAATTAGGCTCGTGCTTTGCACACGTTCAGGACCCTTTTCACGGAAGAGTTAAAGTCATTTTCATGAAAATCCAAAAAAGTCCACGACGCAAGGTCGACCTGCTTAGCCAGCACCGAAGCTGCCAAGAAACGTTTTCTCGCCGTAGATGGCTGGGATCTTTCCTGCGAAAAATTGAAGAGATAGAACGAAAACGAGAGCAAGAGAGTGATAGGAGGAGCCAAGAGGAGGAAGGAATTTAACCAGAATAAAAAGGATAAAGATTAGGAAAGGTCAATAGAATGTTAGTTTCATCTCAAAGACGATCAGAGCTATGCGGGCAGTGAGCAGCACTAACTGCTCGAAGTAATTCTGATAGAAAAGCGGTAGCAAGTTCACCAACTGATCTGAGAATTAGGGGAACACTCAATTGCGGTCGCGAGAACGTTGAAATCACAAGATGGTGGATTTCAGAAAACTGGAAGCAAGAGAGAATGTTTTCTAATTTGGAGTCTAAGTAGTCGAAGAAGTTGTGCTAGTCAGTTGAGTTAGGGGACAGATATACAGAACAGCAAGAGAATTAGTTACATGACAGTCGGTCACCACTAGGCATAGCATATATCGGAAAAACTCCAATCAAATAACACGGGAACACACAACATCATGTCACACATTGGCATATACGCGGACCTTAGCTAAATTAAGAGAAGAACAACTAGAGTCTCACAGGAATAGAGTACTGAAGCAGAGGCACAAAAATCACTATTTCAGGATTAAGAATAGAGCATTGAGATTAATAGAAAGGAGGAGATGATGATGTTCATCAAAATGAAAATAGTATATATTAACCCGAAAAGAGTGCAGAAAATTTATGACAGCGAGAGCGTTACGATCAAAAAGGCCGCCAAATTCCGTGACCGGCACCAAACCCTATCACCGGAGCACGTCAATGGCCTATAATGGTGATGAGCAGTAGGGGTGGATAAGAGGTATTGTTGAAAGCCACCCACCTACTAGCACTCTCCAGAGACTAATCGAGGTGGCTAATATTTACAATTTTTATTTCTTTTAAAAAGGAAAGTGTAGTTGATAACTTGATATTATTTATAGGTGTGCACTTAAAGGAAGCTACTCCAATGTAAGCAAGAATGATGGAATAATGACGCAAAAAGCTGAGAACCACTTGGGCATGAGTGCCATGATCGTACTCAAAACTCCATAATGCCCAATGAGATGGACAATAATCCATAGCCTCGGACGGCGCCTACTTCCTCCCATATATATTACTATTATATATATATATAATATAATATATATAATACTATATATACATATATATACAATATATAACAATATAATAATGTTAATAATAATATTACTATAATATAATTAATATATATAAATATATATAATTTAATATATAAATAAAATATATAAATATATATAATAATATATATATTATAGAATTCTAAAAATAATATAATAATAATAAGATATATATAATATATAAAAATAAATATACAAAAAATATAAAATAATATATAATAATAATAAATATACATATAATACTAATCGGTGCGTCCGCTGTGTCGTGGGCGAAAATTTGTGCGCGAATGCGTAGCGCTGGTTGCTTTCCGGCCAGGTAGCGGTGCGGTGCGCATTGCACAACGAGGACGGTAGCGCAAAAAAAAAAATGATGGTAAAGACTGAACAGGGTGGTCGGTGCGACTGCTGTTGCAAACGACCGACGAGATGCGGAGCGCGTACGCTGCAGCAAACCCCAATCCCAAAGATGCTCGGCCAACACGAGAAAAAATGATAATATTAGTATAACTATTAATAAAAATACTAAATAATAATATAATAATATAATATAAATATAATATAAATAATAATATATATACATATATATATACATAATATATATATAATATATAATAGAATAACTGTATAATATATAAATAAATATATAAAATAAATATATATATATATATAAATATAAATAATATAATATTAATAATATATATATAAATACTATCATAAATATATATAATACATTAAATATTAAAAATAAAATATCAAAATATCCAGTGGCGCTCCTGCCTTCGTGCATGTTTGATGAACACAGACCACTTTTATTCCATATTGCAACGCATATTTTATTTATATAATTATTTGTAAGAAAAAATTTAAAATTTACTCAAAATATATATAATATAATAATATTATATATCACTATATATAAATATATATATTAATCAATATAAAATTATAATATATATATATATAGCATATAAACCGTTATATAAGCTTCACCCACCATTTCAAATTAATAATGCAACTTTTGGAATTTTAGCTCATCGAGCTACTGAACGAAATATTATGAGAATGTATTAATATTTAACAATAGACAATAGCAGTTTTTGCAAGGCATGTCTCAACTCAAGTTGTGAAAATAACAAGAAATAAAAAAAAAATTCGTTCAGTTTTTAAATTATATTTATCATTATCTTTAATTTTAAATTTTCATAAAATTTCAAACTTTTTACAACGAAATTTTATAAACTAGTAATATAAATCATATATATAATAAGTTATAAATATATATAAATATATATATAAATAATATATATAATAAAATAATATATATAATATATATATATATAATCATATATAAAATAAACCCCTTTATACCTCTTAGTGAGAACCCGTCGCCCAGTCAGAAAAATCACCATAAATGTCTCAAGGACTGCGATCGGACCACCACTCGATGCATCTTCCGCTCATGAGGGGATTAACCACTGGAACAAACCAGCAACCATCACCCCCTACAAAACCCGCATTTCACAATCCTAATAATCACCTATCTTCTCGCCTCTGCCATAACTCACATATCCTCCCTCCAAGCATCCTTATATTACTCAATCCACTTTTCTTCGGTCTCCCAGCGGTCAATTCCCACAACACAATCACCACTATACACCCGTAATACAACCGACTAATCACCAAGACCTTTCCACAATGAACCAACCATCTCAAATCACTCTTGTTTTACTCCATTATCCAATTCTTCACACCGCACAAAACCCCCTAATAGTTCATTCCTCATTTTAGCAATTCTCTCACACCTAAACACCCTGTGATGTCAATCCGAAACAATTGTACTTTAATCTATACCTCTTATATCCAGACATAGTCTCAACTACTATACAATAACACGATAACAAACAATACCACTCATGCAAGACCAACCACTCAACACTATCCTAAATTACATCACCAAGGATTAATAGCACCTACACTTCCTACCATATCACAACATTTCTTACTAACACTCTCCATCATCACGAATTCCCTTTTCAATCCAACGCCATATATCGTAAAAATTTAAACAAACATCTGTTCCAAAAGTTAAACATCACCATCCAAAACTAAATTAAACGCACGAGGGAACTAATCTATCACTCAAACAACCAATAAACCATGCTTATCTAACTTTACGTATCAAAACAACAACCCCTATTCACACACAAAACCCCAAATCCCAAATCTATACAATTTATCTCAACGTTTGCGTTAATAATGTACTGTGCATGTACTCAAAGATTAATATAATTGTATTTCACTATTTACTGCCCGAAATGTTCTTCTTCAGAATGAATTCCAATACGTCCTGGAGAAAAAATGTAAAAAAATGAAACCTTAAAGTGTACACTTTCATTAGCATTGTAAGGAAAACTAAATAAAACAAGAACTATCTAAATTTATACCTAGAATATTACCTAATTACAGATACATGAGCTAATTATTAATTTCATTAGAATAGATAATAATACAGATTAAAACCACTAATTTGTAAAATATTATAGAAACTATTAAAAATTTAAAATTAACCATTCCGATAGACAACGTTTCAAAACATGTATGCATTTTACAGCATAAATATAAAAAAGAAAATAAATGAGTTGCTCACAGTAAAAGACCATAGCCCTAGAACGACTTTCCGCCTTAGCACAATCTATTCAATCGAAGAAAAACTATTATGGACATAGAGATATCTTAAATAAAGTAAAGTGATAGAATAAAATTGTTCAATCAAAAGAATATAAAGAAACGAACTTTACTTTTAAATAAATTGATAGCATAAGTCTAAATGAAAGGATATATAAAACATAATGTAAAAATTTTAATATTTCTAAAATGTAATATTTAACAAGGTCAATCAATCCTCTCGTTATTTGAAACATTCCACATTGATAATGACGGTAGAAAAGCGCATAATATAATAAATAAAAAATATATAATATATATATAGTAATATATATATATAATATATAAGAATATAATAATAAAAATAAATATAATAAATATATATATATATAATTTATAAAAATATAATATATATATTATTAATATAATATATATATATAAAAATAATATATATATATAATATATATATATATATATATATATACATATAGATATATATATAATATAATATATATATGATGGTGTGAGAAAAATGCAAACTACCAATATATTTAGACGAGCCGCGCCTGATAATATATATTAAATATAATATAATATATATAAAATATAGATATATATTATAAATAATAATATATAATAATATATATCATAATATATATAATATAAATATATTGTTACAAAATCAAATAAATTCTATTTGTAATTATGAGTTCTGTACACAGTTTCATACAGTATTATTAAAGAATGCTTATACGCAAATATCAAGACTCCTTATACATTTTTAGAATTTTATAGAAATGAAAACATGGATGACTTTTAAAAAAATATATTTAAATATAAAGACACATAAAAAAAAAACAAAAACTTACTTTATTAGATTGAGTTAAATGACATTTAATGACTTTTTAGTTTTAAGGAAAATATTAAATCAAAAGATTGAGAGCTCCAGCCAACCCACGCTCCTATCACAGCAGCAAACCAGCTCCCAGCTAGACAAAATAAAATCAGAGCCTTATTAAAACATTCGTAAACTTTCAAAATTCCAAAATCCTATATTTTTGAATTATTTAGATCTTAATATATAGAACAACAAACTTACAAAGAAGAGACCAAAAAGTTCCAAATTATCAAAATTAGAATCCTATTATAATACTTCGACAAAAAATAAGCAAATTAGCTAAAAAGCACCAATAATAAAAGCATTATAATGCCATGAACCACGATTAAAACAAGATCTCGACCTAAATAATAAAAACCACGTTATAAGCAATAGAAAAATATAAAGTGACTATAAAAAAGGAAGAAAAAACGATAAAAAACAAAGCCTATAAGACCACACTTACCTACCCAACAAAGGGTTAACCTATAATCTATCTCAATTGCTTCTTAACATATTCATAAATCCATCCAGATACATTTACGAATAAACCATACTGTTCAAAAATGATAATAGATTCGTTGCAATCCTCTAAGTATTCATCATTACTAAATCGATGCTTAAAACGAATAAAATAGATTAAAATAAATTTTTTCCACAGTAAAAAAATAAAAATATTAAAGCTCATTATAATAC
>JABUQX010137523.1:17500-20000 GCA_015478945.1 Trachelipus rathkii | reverse complement strand
AGGTAATAGTTATATTGTTAATTATTCAGTTTTATCTTTATATATCGAAAAGACTTATCATTATTATTATGTGTTATTATAGTAAACGAAATTAGCAGAAAATGAACTCGCTCGAAGGTAGTGTACCAAATTTATAGGTAGCGAAGTAATATAAATTATTTTATCTCAATTTTTATTTTTATATTTATTATATTATTAAATTTTTTATCTTAAATTTTTTTAATAAGCTTCGAAAATCAATAAAAAATATTTATATGTAAGATGCCCTTTATTATTAAATATTTACACACACACACACACACACATACACATACACACACATACACACACACACACACCCACACACACACCCTCACACACACACACACACATCAATATCGTCAATATATGATAGCATATGCATATAGCATAGTATATATATATAGTTGAGTTATATATATATATATATATATAAGGTTATAATTATGTATATATATATATATATATATATATATATATATATTTGATCTTTAGCTTGAAGATGGTGATTGAGAAGAGTTGGGAGTGGGATAGAGACATCTATGCTGCTTTTATAGATCTAGAGAAAGCGTTTGATAGTGTGCCGCGGAAGAAGTTGAGGGAAACGCTTGGAAATCCGTATTATGAGGTTGAACCCAAGTTAATAAGAGTGATACGCAGTCTCTATGTCACTAGTAAGAGTGCCGTCAGAACAGCGTTTGGCTTAGGAAAATGGTTCCATGTATAAGCGGGAGTGAGACAGGGAGGAGTGTTATCTCCTCTGCTGTTTACCATATATATAAATGGGTGTATCCGAGAGATTGGTTTGGAGGAGGATGTTGGAATTGCTATGGCATATGCAGATGACATAGCAGTGGTGACAAGTGACAGAGCGACTCTGCAGAGAGCGTTGGATAGGTGGGGAGACATATTGCATAGAGAAGGATTAAAAATAAATAAGGAAAAGACGAAGGTGAGGAAGATCTCTAGAGAAAGAGAGGTGCTTGACATCGTGATAGAGGGGGAAAGTTTGAAGGAAGTGGAAAATTTTAAGTACCTGGGGGTTACTGTAAACGTGGATGGAGAAATGGCCGGAGAGATTGAGGAGAGAATAAACAGGTTTTTTATGGGATGGGATAAAATAGGCTGGATTGCTGAAAACAGTCATGTACCGAGGGATGTTGCTTTATATATATTAAGATATCTACTGATCACCCTACACATGGGTCGGAAGCTGCTGGACCCTACCACCAGAACAAAAAGCAGGATTGTGGCAGGAGAAATGAGAGTGCTGGGAGACTGATAGCGGAGTGACGAGAAGGGGAGCGAAGAAGAAATTGTGAAATTAGGCATGAGCTTGGAATAGAAACCCATTGATTGGCTGAAAGAGAGACAACAGTTGAGGTGGTAAGGGCTGTCCGGAAGAATGAATGAGGAAAAGATACCTCAGAGATTCAACGACTGGTAAAGCCATGGGATTGTGTCGTTGCTTCGATAGCGAAGGGAGCAAAGATTCATTGCTTTATGTGGTTATGCTTGATTCACCTGAGCATTGCAGATCCCGGCATGATGGGCTTCATTATAGCGATCATAATGCGCCCCAACCCAGCTTCCAGGTAGTGTTAGAATAGATATAGAATGTATGTATGGCATATTGAAGGTTGGTTATTATTATTGCTGCTATTATTATTATTGATATTATGCTATTGCTATTATTATTACATATAATATACATATATATTATTGGCTATTATTATATATTACATATATTACATATATTATTGGTTGGTTATTATTATTATTATTACATATATGGTTACTGTTAATATACATATACAGCAGTATATTACTGGCTGGCTGGCTATTGCTGGCTACATACATTACATACATACATACATACATGGTTATTATTATTATTAAAGATATATTATATTATTATTGTTATTGCCGTATTATTATATATTATTATTATTATTACATATATATATATTATTATTACAATTATATTATTATTATTATTATTATTATTATTATTATATATTATATATATATTATTATTATATATTACATATTATTATTATATTATATATATTATAATATATATTATATATATATATATATTATTATATATTACATATACATATATTACATGTTATTGGTTATTATTATTATTATTATTATAAACAACAGTATGTTGGCTATAATCATTTTTACATATTTTTGATTATATATATATATATATATATATATATATCTCTTGATATTCAACTGTCCATATTTATATTTATATATATATATATATATAAACATATATATATATATATATATAAGATGATAAATATTTACTAATGTAAAACAAAATATTACAGTAAAAAATAGAAACTTATTTTTTTTTGATAATCATCCAAAGAATAATTCAATAATAATAATAATAATAATAATAATAATAATAATAATAATAATAATAATAATAATAATAATAATAATAATAATAATAATAATA
>JABUQX010137523.1:0-12500 GCA_015478945.1 Trachelipus rathkii | reverse complement strand
ATTAAAGAAGTTATATCACATTATAAACTGATTTAAATAACAATAATGAAGAAAGATTTATATTGCTTTAAGCGTACGGTGAAAATTTGCCTGATTAATAATTATTTTCTTTTAATGACGAATTATTATATACATTAGATTTTAGATTAGTTATACAAAAAATTTTGATAATTACAAAAAAAACCATAGTTTTTAATACTTATCAAAATGGAATCACGCTGTGGTCTTCTTCGTCCTAAATGAAGATTTGATGTTATTTAAAGCTTTTAAGAACGATTGAAATAAGTCTTAGTATATATTCGATGATGAAAAACTGGTCGAGTGTTAAATTATAAATTGTACGTGAAATTTATTAAGAGACATAAAATGTTTTTATAGAATATATAACGTTTATATAGTTGTAAGTGACTCTGGTTGTGTAGTGGTAATGTGTGGTAATAGAAGAAACCTGTGCTCTGTAGCCATATCGAGATATAACGGAGAGAGAAAGAGCAGAAATAGTGGGATAAGGAAAAAAGAATGTGTAGTGGAAAAGGTAGTGTAAAACTACCACTGAAATGCGGTTGTTGAAGTTAATCTGGGGTGTCTGAACTTGTGAAGTCAACAATGTTGAATTATCTTGTTTTTTGTTTTGTAATACCTGTAATGATGTCATGTAATTATTCAGAAAGGCTAAAGTGAGGATAAAGAAAAAAAACTCCTACTACTTCGGGAAGGTGTGTTGTGTATATTTAAGAGTTAATCATGGTGCTGAAGTAACTGGGTAATATCATGGTATGTTGTAAGTAAATCTTATAAGTAAGTTTTCCCTCTGTACGGTTGGACGTGCACGAGTCACTTAGACCGTTTTATAAGTCTGTGGTGGAGTGTAGGGATGAAATCTGTTGTCTCTTTGTGATTGTTTAAGTGGTTGGTAGAATGGTTACTATAAGATATTAGTTGCTTTGTTGCCATCTTAAGAGTTTAAGTGGTTGTTTTAGTTTTGCTTGATGGTTGTTTAAAGATTTTACACAGAGAATACTGCCTAGGGGGTGCGAGTAAAAGTCTAAAATCTGGATCTGAATATAGTAAAAAAAAAATTCGTGGCGAACAAGTAAAGGATGGATATGAACCATGAAGATATTCATATAATATTATTTTATTATTTCTACTTTTTTATTATTGTGTATATTATTGTTTATTTTTGAATTATTTTATGTTATCTCTTATTTGTATCTTTGTTAGATTGATTATTTTATTAATTTATAAATGGTAATTAAGTAAGATTAAAATTAATATTATTATCTTATTGTACTATATTTTGGTATTAATTTATATTATACTGTATTTATTGATGTATGATTTATTATTTCCAATATATAATAATTTCATTTTTTATTACATTTTTAAGCTATTATTATTTTATATATAATTTTTTTTTAATTATTTATATTTATTTCTTGTATTTTAAAATGTTTTTATCACATTAGTATGAATATTTATATTATGAGTATATATCATTTAATTATGTTTAAATTATAATTATATATCTTCTATACACTTATATATATATTGAGAGTAACCATATATATATATATACATTATTTTTTTAGTTTAATTATATAATATTGGGTAAATGATGTTTGTACTATTATAGTTTATTTATTTTTGGTTAATTTTGTATTTATATATATTTATTTAGATTTATATTGCATTTATTATTTTTGTATATTAGTGTGTAACTTATATAGGAATAAACAGTTTTCCAATTTAATTTAAAAACAAATATATTTAATTTAAGTTATAACTTATTTATCTTTTTAATTTTATTTACATTTGACATCAAAGGACTCAAATTTATTTAATATGAATTTAGGTTATTTATATGCGCATGATATACGCATTTGGTATATTAGGGTATTTATGATATTATTATTTATTGTAATATAGGAATTGTGAATATTAAAGTTGTATATTATTTTTATTAAAGTATTGTATTATGAAGTTATTTGAAATTATTTTAAAGTTTATAAAATTTATATATATTTGTGTTTTATTGACGTTATAAAATAGATATTATTAAAATCTATTCGTCATCGTATAAGCCTGTATGCTATATCATATATATGTATTTTAGATGTTGTATAGTGATGTGCTATAATATCTGTGTTACTCTTATTATAAATATGACTCCGGGATGAGGTGCCACGTGATTTATGCTGGTGGAGACTCGCTCTGAAATTTTTGTCGCGATAGTGTTTGTCATAAGGGTAAGCGACAAGTGTGTGAACTACTTATCGTTTTCTAATGGTATACACATCAAATACGATTAACCAGCAAAAAGGAAACTAAAAATTTGTTAATCAGGAGGCTTTTATACATGAATATTAAAAAAAAAAAAAAAAATAACGTTTTTGAAAATGTTGTTACATATTTGGTTAAAATAAGCGTTGAGTAAAATTGCCTTCTTATATTGATTAAGGCGAGTCACAATTTTCAGGAGATGAAGAACGAAGAAGCTCTTAAGCGGCTTCGAGCTCGGAAAGTCAAGAGTTTGTGTTCAACAGTCGATTTTTTTAAACTCAAAGATCTATCCAAGTGGCTAAACCAACAAAGGAGGTGGGGGACAGAAGGTCGGTTTCCGGTACCCTACCGGGTGGACGGAACAGAGGGACTTCGTTTCTCCGTGTCCTCATGTCCCTCCGATCGGCCATCGAACACCCCCTAAAAAGGAAATAAAGAAGAAATTCATTTTCAACAGGTCTTAATAAAAAAAAAAATATATTTAGGTAAATCCTGCTCTACGTATTACTGCGAAATGGTTAGGGTTTGTGAGGAAGCCGTACGCTGCAGATCTAAGATTATACTAATAATAATTGACAAATTATATACAATATCTAGAAAACTAAACAATAATTTCATTTTTTTTTTAAGTTCATCGACCTGAATACTTGCTGAACTCAAAAACATGCTTATTTATTTTCCCTGTAGCGTCTCAACCGTATGTTGTCTTCTTTAGGTACATGCTGCATGCTTTCGGGCTGCTCGTGGGCTGGTCGTGCTATTGTTTGTCACTGGATTGGTGCTAGCAATTTCCCTAAAAATTACGTCTTTTATCAATCCTATTGTGTCACATCACGTGAAATAGGAAAGCAATAGGCCAATTATCATAGGAAGGAGTCAGTCTAATCAGCTATTGTTGTGAAGCGTTATATGGTGAGTCGTATAATTCATTGTCCACATGGTTTTCAGCTTGAAGTAACATAGACAATTGGGGTCAGGATGGGCTAGAATATTTTCGGTGACATACGAATTCGATTGAAAGTTCAGGTACGCCAGATCAGTGTAATGGCATTTCTCATAAAATAAAAATAAACTAATACAACAAACCAGTGAAAACACAGAGTTTATCCTGTATATAAACGATTAGTGTAGACAAACAGTTAAGTATTTAATAATATTTACTGGAGTTTCAGAAATAGCAAATGGGAATGATTTTGATTTGGAAAATATCAAAGTAATTCTCCACCCCTTCTAGTGGAGGTAATTTGGGATATTAAACTTATGGGGTATGTTATCCTTTTATACAATTAGGGGACGAAAAACGAAAATCCATGTCGAATGGTTGATGTTAATAAGGTCAGGAAGCTTATTATTTGAACATAATTATGAGAGATAGATAGCAGTTATTTGAGAAAAATAACTATTTAGAAGATTTAGAAAAGTTAAGGTTTTTAAAGCTTCTGGTGTATATATATATATTATAAGATTATTTATTATTATTTGTATTATATTTTTAATAATAAATATTTGATTATTGAGGTATTTATTCCCACCAATATATTGAAATATTATTTGATTTAATTATTTGTTAGTAATGTTAAAATGTAATATTTCTTTGTAGTGTCGTAAGAAATTTTATCATACGTTTTATTAAAGACCATTATTATTATGTATCGTGTATTATTCTTTATGTTTCATTAGAATAAGGATAGTGTGTATGATAGGACTACACAGAAAGATGAATATATAGTTATTTGAGGACTTGGCGATTATTAACAAAATAAGAACAGTCAACACTACGTTAATTGATTTGTTAGTAATTTAAAATGTAATATTTCTTATGTAGTGTCGTAAGATAATTTTATCAACGTATTGTATATAAATTATTATTTCAGATTTAACATTATTGTTTATTTTATTATTATGATATTTTATTAGATTAATTATTGTTAGATATAATTGCAGAAATAATGTTATTATTAATTAATTATTAATAAGTCTATTATTAATATATATTTAATGATATATATTATTAATTATGCTATTAATTAATTGATTTTTATTAATAAATCTGCTGAAGATACTGATATATTATTATTTATAGATACGATTAATCTTGTGTTGATGCATATGATGATGTTGATTCATCTTGTATTTTGGTGTTTTCTGACAATAATAAGTCTATATTTTATTTTGTATGACACAGTCCTAGAGGAAAGTGAAACAGTTGATGATATTAACATTGTACTATTACAAGTGGATATCCAAATTATATATAAGGTTATATATAATGTTTAAATTATAAATAAAATATATAAATATTATATATAAAAATATGTAGAGATATTATATATTAAAAGTCAGTGTTATTATAATATATTATATATATATATTATATATAGATAATATATATAATTTTTATATGTTAAAATTGGATATATATATTTATTTTATATATTAAATGATTTGGAAGGATCGCTTGTGTAAGAGTACACAGTTTTTAAATTTGATGGTTCTGATTGTGAATAAGTGTCAATTATATATATATATATTTATTATATATTATATTATATAATACTATTTATGGAATATATAGATTATAATAGCTCTCATGTTTCTTGAAAGCTAGAGTGTAAAATATCTGTTTGTGCTTTTTAGGGACAGTCTCTTTAAGCTTCTATTAGAAGAAGATGTATTTTCTTTACAGGGTGTGTGTTCTTACAGGCTCTATTAATAAGTCAACAGATCGTGTTATATAGAGGGCTTTGTGTGACCCCTGTCCCAAAATAATAAAACCCTAAAACAACAACAATGTGGGCAATGATAGAAGCAGGTGATTAAAGCAAGTATAAGCAGTAAGAACAAAAGCCATACTAATCCCCCCCTAGGTGTGTGAAATCCTGTTATTACTATTCTAATCATGAATCATATTCGAGGAAGATTCGGCATACAGAATACGGAGCCTATGCGGAAAGTAGTAGGTACAAATGATTATTAGGGTTTGGAGAGAAGCTGTTATGTAAATATTGCAGTTATCAGGGCAGGAAAAGGAGTTCTCCCCTCCTGGCCGATAACAATTCGCTGATAGCAGCAATCTGTAACTATTATCTTAGATATTGAGGGTTGATTCATACACATGACACTCTCATCTTTATATAAACAAGAGTTTATAATTTAAAAAGTGTAGACTTGATGATTAGTGTGTGAATTATATTCTTATGGACTAGTGAAGAGAGAAAGTATGTGAGCAGAGAGAGAGTGAATATTGGAGAGAGGGTATGATGAAAAGCGAGGACGGACGAGAGGGATTTGATGGAATGATAGTTGTACTTAGATGTAACGAGTGTGAAAGGGATGGTGAGGGAGAGAGATGAGATTTGTGTCTGACAACCATAACTGCACATTATAATTCTGGAAAATCACTAAAGCTTGATTCCGCTTTTCATACCAGCCCAAACTGTCTATGGTGATGGAGTTAAGGCGACTATTGCCTCCGCAGGGAGTATTAACGATATAGTAAATAAATAAATTTATGTTATTATTTTAATGACTATTATTTATGGGATTTAAATATTAATTATTTTATAAGTTTTCTAATCTAACATTTTTTTGGGGATACTGAATATACAACACTTCGGTAGCTCTCAAAGCCGAGGCTACTATTACACCGCTATAAATTGGCCTCGTCTCCAAAACTGGCTTGATGTGTATGCGCATATGCCCGCTTAGGTTGATAAGATATAGTAGAATACCCGTTATTGCTTATTGCGTGAGCCTCACTATTTACTATATTGTTGCTAAAATAGATTATATAAAAATTTTTCTAATTCTAAACATTTTTGGGAAGCATGTTCATCCTCTGCGACTCTTATTTGAACCCGCTTGGATCCTCTCTCTTCCAATAACTGCTTAATGTTGAGATGCGGCACACCGCGCTTAGTGGGTTTGGGTAATGTGGCAGGGAAATAACGGGTTAAGTCATCCCAGAGCTGGTTATTTCCACAGTGTACAAGGCCAGTGTTATATACTTAAGAAAGTAATGCAACTACTCTCAATCATCGAAACACGTAGGTTACTATTCACTAGATCCTCTCACCTCTAGCTCTCATCTCACCCGTAGATGAGTTTGTCCTAAATAGTTAGCTTTTGAAGAGCTACTTTAAGCTTACTCGGACTTTACGGGCATTGGAGCGAGATGCCCACCTTGAACATTCCACTAATTTAATTTTATGTTGATCTTTGATAAAGACCTGGTACCATAAGTGGTGCAATTGTACTCTAAGGCTCCAGGCCCACTATTTGCTTATTACCTCTACTGGCGAAAGGACCTAGATTTTGGACTCGCCCTAGTTACCTACAGTTCTTTAGGTCGGCTTATCATCACGTGTGACTTTGCTTTCTATTGTCCGCCAAAATATACTATTTTAATTTCTACTCTTGCTTTGTTCCTTACGCTTGGTATTTTTGCGTTTTCTAAATTATTGGAATTTGTCGATTTTGCTTAGAATTCATGGCTGAAAGATTAAGAATTGCTTAAATATTTATTTATTATATTTGTCATGGATTCCATACTTTTAACGCATCTTTCGCGAGATTAGTATGTATTGCCACGATATACTTCGAAAAGGTAAAAAAAATGCCAGTTAGACGTTGGAGGAGGTGCAAGAGACCTTATTCAGAAGAATAGATCGGATATAATTGCCCTTAAGTTTGGTTTTTGTTAGGTGGTTTATATCATCGCGATAAATCTTCTAATTTTTAGTGTTCTACCTTGGCCTGGTTTTTTTTTTGATATTTTGTTACTTAACATCAATATTTGGATAGTGATGATGTGTTAAAAAAATGTCCGCTACGATGTATAAATTAAATTATAACACCGCCTCCGTGCAAGTTAGCTTGAGAAATAAGGATACTACGTGTGTAGCTTTCAAAATCAAGACTGGTGCAGAAGGCGAATAGTAGACTGCTTTACCGGAACTTTGCTGGTAGAGCCCTTGGAACGTCGCGTCTTGATTAGAATTTTTTCCAGAACGCGCGCACTCCGTGAGAAGATGAGTGCGTCTCACTCTCTCCAGTATAAAATGTGTCCTAAAAACTTGTTGAGCATAATGAAGTAAAAATGAGGAGCATGTGAGGAAGGTTCTTGTATTTGCAGTAGACGATAGGTAGAGTGGAGGGCGAGTAGGAATTGGTTAGTCAGTGACCGTCAAGAGAAGACAAATATCTTGAGATACGAGATAGTTAGAGGCACGAGTGGATAGCGAGAAAGGAGTAAGAGTGGGGTAACTGCAGAGACAGAGAGTTTGCCTGTTTGGAAAGGGCAAAAGGCTAGATGACGTATAGTATATGTGTCGGAAAGGTAGATGGCGCAGCCAGAGGGAAAGAGGGAGGGAGGGATGAGGGAAGGGGCAGAGAGTATCCTGGGGGTGTCGTCCCAGTCGGTCGAGGCAAGATAGTAAGGAGTGAAGCTAGTTTTCTTTGTTGATACTGTTCGGAATTAATTCAGTTTCGTAGGATGGTGGATGTGATGGTTGGCCTCTTCAATTGAAAAATTACGAAAAGTATTTGATATTTATCCCACGTGAGAGGAGAGGGTTAAAGGATAGCTTGTAGGGCTATTAAACAAATCTCGTTTGGGCTTACGTACGTGGACATATCTGGCGTCGAAGGAATTTATGCGATAGGACGATATGTGCTATATGTTGATAAATGGTCGATCATGATTGAGGAAGTCACTAGCACATAGAGGTGCGTTATGAGGCGGGGGCAGGCACCGTTATAAGAAGGTGGGGAAGCCAGAGGAATCGGGATGGTTGAGTTGCAACAAGAGGTGGTTCCGAAGCTGGAACGTTCCGGGGGGTTCGCCTACTCGCGAAACTCGGCAGAGAGGGGATTTGAGACTCGGAGCTCGATCGATTATAACGACTCCAAGATTACAGGAGATGAGGAAGCTTTCTAACTTATTTAGGAATGAAGAGTATCCCTTCCGAAACACGAAAACCGAAAGGGCAGTTGGTACGTGTGAACTTGAGAGGAGGCGTTATAGGGGAGAAGAGGTTGAATCAAGAGTATTGGCGTGTATGACACTTCATTATGCTAGGCAGGAGGAACTAGAAACATGGAGGGGTTCAAGAGAGCACTGAGTACGGGTTTCGGAACTCCTGTTGTAAGAGTGCACCTTTTGTTTTTGCTTGTGCGAGGTCGGAGGTTAATGGACTACTCCATATGAGAGACCGGGAGACATCGCCGAGCGACAGCGTTTCAAGCGATGTGAGATTACAGAGTATGGGTTCCAGTACAAGCAGGTTAAAGAGATTGTGACTTAGATAGGCAAAAGGAGATGTCGCTCGAGGCAGGTCTGGCCACGGCGAGAGTGGAATGTTTAGAGGCATAACGAGTTCTGCAGGTTGAATCACTAAGATCCGTGGGCTTGTGACAGGTCCGAGGAGGTGTGATTGATTGGCTGAGTGTAAGTAAATCCCACGTCATAACCAAATAGGTGAAGGAGACTCGCTAGTCCTCAGTCATGTGTGGTTGATAGGATGTGTTGTGGCCATTGAGAGAAGGCTTTAAGATAGCAACACTCGGATGGGTAAGTACCTCTCACATAGATTCTCGCTGGGTCTCATAAAGGATAGGAGGATAGCATCTATGTGTATTGGGTGTGGTGTAATGGAATTTCTTCACAGATAAATCTCGCAAGCGAAGCGGCATCAAATCAGTTTCCAGAAGGAAAAGGGATCGGAAGGAAGGCGACGACTTGATTCCGTTCGGACCGAGTGGAATTATTTCCGAACGAGAGATGGCCAATGAAAACAAGAAGGCTTTTGTGGCTATTAGGATTCTCATGCAGTGGCCAACGAGGAGGAGGGGATAGCTGCAGGTCATGTTCGTAGTGTCTGTCGTAAACGTGGAATAGCGAAGTCTTGCTAGTGGATGACGAGACTGTCGTACGTGTTGTAAGTATACATTGTGTGTGTGAAGTGACGTTCTGACCCGTGAAGGCCCTAGGCGAATTAAAGTGATTTGTTGCGCTTGTGGTGTCGGTCAGGATGGGTTAAAAGCTCCGTCCTTCCCGAGAATAGAAGACGTACCGAAAAATGAGGGCGACAGCAAAGATACAGGTAGTGCAGAGCTCAGGATTATCCGCTCGCTGTACGCCCAGATAAAAAAGTTAGTAGAATGCGACATGTGTTAGTATCCTTGGTGTCGCTCGCCGGCGATGGATGTGCTGGGTAGTTTGGGAGCTTTGCGTTGGGAAAGAAAGAGCAACTGTATGCGTGCGATGTGCTGTGTGTGTGATGGTGTGTGTGTGTGGTGTCAGTAGGGACACCATCGCCCTTTTTTAGAACGGCTGGAAAGTGTGGGCATCTCGCAGCAACCAGCAAGCGAGAATCTGGGTAGGCAAGTTGGTTGCTACCATAGCACATCTCCGCTTGTGGGTGCTCGATTATTATCGTAGGGTATATAATGATAGAACTTAGAGAGATGTTATAGTGGATTGTGACTCTCGGATCAATAGGGCAGGTTACGATATGTGTAGCTGTAACGTATGGTACTTCAAAAGCAGATCTGTGTATATATAATATATACATGCCGAGAGACCAAGTCGACTGTATTATGTTGGATTTGCGTGCCTCGCTTTAGGATGGATATCCGACGATGAGTTGCTGGTGCGGTAAGCGGGTCCTAGAGAGAGGCTGCGCTGATTTTTCAAATCTTGTGGTGTTAAAAAGTTGATCATTTTCACCACAATATATGTTATCGTCGTAGAGGTGCGTGTTTAGGATTTTTTGGGGAAAGAGGAAAGCATTCGTAATGATTAGTCTCCGGCAGACACGGGGTCCTACAACTTATGATAGAGGAAATACTCCCGTCGTCGCGTAGTAGCGTGGTGAAGATGTATGGATCGGTATTGATTATAGTATGGAAACCAAAGTAACCGATAAGTAGAAGATCGCTGCCGGAATTCTGGCGCACTTACTGGTAAAGATTTGGTGCAGAACAAGATTTATTCGCGCTTCGGCTCCCAAACTAAGTCCGTAAAACCAGGACACGCACGTCATAAGGTGTGGATTGTGCCATTATGTTTCATTCAAGGATAGGATAGGGATGGGGAAGCGAGACTCCTAAACAGATCATCTAAATATGCCCAAAGATAGCAAAAGGGGCATGTAATTGGGCCACGGAGAGGATAGTATTCCGGAAAAATGAACCATCAGGGAAAAGGAGCGAAGGCGTCCAATTCTTTTATCAAATTACCGAAGAATATGGGGACCATCTCTTGTATACTCATGGAAGAGGCCGAACAAAACGGTTCGAAAGTGATTACAGCTGTCCCTTGACCGGATTAACGTCCTCCGCAGGCAGAAAACCAACGGAGTGAAAGCCAAAGGTATAAACTGAGATTGGTTAGACGATTCGAAAATTCCAAGTCCCACAAAGGAATAAAAAGAAAAAAAAAAAAAATTGGTGTTTGTTAGCCAGGGACAGTGGATTGAGCGAAGTATGAAACTTATTTGTTATATAGTCAGCCAAAGGATGGTACTAATTCGTCAGATGTAAATAAAATTGTAAGCAAGTATATTACAAAAGTCACCTAAAATAACCACACAAGAAGGAGGCTCAATTTTCACCACGGTATGGGAATTGCCCTTTAAGGGATCCATGGGTGATGGATGAGTGAATAGAACAGATAGAAGGGAGATCATACAACTAGGAAAGGGGCAGCCACACTCTAAAATGCCAATGAGACATAGTGATATGCATAGACTCGGACCGATGGCGGCTGAGTTTTATTTCATGAGGAGGAAAGAGACATATGTAATGTTGTTCCTTTTTGGGCAGTAGCATTCGATACGCCAGAAGGTGGGTGGGCCAAAGTTTGATCTCTATAATGTAATGTTGTCCACCAGAATGCTTAAGAGGTATTCTGAAAGAGGCGATAGGACGAAGCACATAAAGAAAGGAAAGTGTCCATGCGTGGCGAGTGGGAACTTGAAAAGGGAAGAGGAGACGAGATCACCAACTCAGACAACTGCTTCGACTGAAGATGGACGCGTATAGCGATTAGCGAAAATGCCAGCCTTTATCATCGGAAGGGAAGACTAGGGAACCGTGCGACGAAGGTAAAGAGACATTTTATAGCGACCTTCAACTAGACCGGCCGTATTACGAAGTCGCGGATCTACCATAAGATTGAAAATTGATTGGGACACCACAAAGAGTGTTCAGCAGCCCGAGGTAACTGGTAGGTTCTTGGGCGGTCACTATTCAGGGCGACGATACGGGGCAGATGAAATACAGAAGTACCACACGTTCTGTGGACAACAGTTGAGGCACTGATCCTCGATGAGGACGACGCACGGGAAGGGAAGACAGCAGTTTTCGAGAGAAGATCGTACTAAAATCGACTACTACCAGAAAATACTATAACGGAAGTGGAACAGAGCCATAGTCTGAGAATAAGAAAAGAAGTTGAACGGCCCTGAAAAGATTTGTAGAGTAAGCAGAGAAAGATAATATCTGTAAAGGGGTCGTGTGTGGTGTTTGTGTTTGGAGTGGGTTAACAATCGATAACGGCTGAGACACACGCGGAAACCTCGATCAAGAAAGGCAAGTGTTTTAGTGTCGTAAGAGGCTGAAATATCGGTGAAATTAATAATCTCGTGGAGAAAGAAATAAAAAGCAAATAACCTTTGAGTTCAATGCGATAAGTAAAGTAATTATTAGTTAGGAGAATAGAAAGCTCACAAGAACCAGACATCCCCGTTATGCCTCCCACGCTCACCCAATTAGAAGCTCTAGAAAGTGAAGTGTGTAAGGCTACTGCTGTAAAAGTCTTCCTCTTTATGTGAGACTGTAGATGTTAGGAGGCGAATGTTGGAGGATATGGGTATCCGGAGACCCATTATATGGGGCGTCGCATAACCCGAAGTGAGTTTGTATGTTGATGTTTGGAATTAGTAACATGAACCCCATGGAGAGATACTTGGCTGTGGCTCGGGGAGAGAGACGGCAAGACAGCAGAAGGGTGAGAGCCGACAGGGAACCGCGTGAACAGAAGGGAGCGAAGTTTGGAAGTGGATGGTGTGGGTGTTGGCGATCACAGATAGTTGGAGTGGAGTGTGCGAAAAAGTGTTAAGTAATTTACTTAGCCGGAGGTGCGATGAGAGAGAAAGAGCAGGGACTCTGTAATCTCACCCAGTGGGGCTCGGAGTCCCTACAATAAACGTCGA
>JABUQX010137522.1:25000-30664 GCA_015478945.1 Trachelipus rathkii | reverse complement strand
TTAGTTTTTCATGCACTCGATCCATTAAGTAGGATGCGGTACCTTTCTACGCCTTTAAGTTCAGTTATGATATGTGGTTACTGTATTCACAGAATCATATATTAAACAAAAAAAATGATACTGAACGTTTATTAATTTACCCACAAACTTTATTTGTTTACGACTAATTCTCACGTATTAGCACTAAAATTCCGTTTTCTTTCTCATGCAAAATAAAACGTTTGATCACTTATTATTTAATTTTTAATATTTCCAAATTTCGTATCCTTCTCATCAGCATCTTAATTAATTGCTATTAACTATTTTCTTGCGATTTTATGAAAAAAAAGGTGATCGCCAGCAATATAAAGCGTATAAAAATCGTCGGTCAGAGAAAATTATCATATGCGTAAAATTATATATATTATAATAAATCTGTATGACTTATTATATATATATTTTATATAGTATATATTATATATATAATAATATAGTATATATATAATATATATATATATATATAGTATATTTTATATATATTAGAATATATATAGAAATTTAAATGTATAATAAAACTATATATATTATATATTATTATATTATATATTATACTAATATATAATAATATATATATATTTAAAATATACTTTAATATATTATATATATATATATATATGTATGCCATATCGGCGTAATGCATAATAATTATAATATTTCCCGTATTAAAACATATATAAATTATATATATACTAGTACTGTAGATCTATTATTGTATATATTGGCGTAATATAGTGGGCCTGTTAGGTCTGTTGCCCTGTCGATTCAGCTCATTGCCGTGGTGGCAAACATATTTTCCCAATTCCTCTCTCCTTTTCGTCTTTCTATAACTCTACGTTTTTAGTCAGAGAGTGGAGATGAGGAATTAGCCAATACCCAAAAAAAGGGATTTAAAAAATCAAATATTTACACATGCATTTCAAAAACAGCCTGGTATTCCACCAAAAAGTGAGGAAGTATTTAGAAAAGAAAGATGTCCCCAAGGGACAAATTTCCACCTTTGCCCTCGCGGGCGCATAGCAAGCTTTAGATACCCCAAACCTCGCTTTAGTTATCTGTGCATGGAATCCTTTCATAGACATAAGGAAGTCGAAGTGGGCATGCAATAGATCGAAACCATAGTGGCGAAAATATGTGAAAGAAGCTGCTAATTTGTGCGAGTTGATTTGACAATAACAAAGATTAGTTGACTATGTATCCACTACGGTTTCTGATAGTAAATGAATGTTGTCGACTTGAATTTTTAAAGCAATGCTAGACTTAATTCCCTGTTGTAGAAAGTACATATAATTCGAATTACGTCTCTTCCATACCATTTATATAGACACATACTTGCGAGCGATACGCATACGCTTCTCACACACAAGCATATAAATATGCATAAGTGCGCAATTAGTTAAGTCCTGTACATCCTCAGAATCGAGGACAACCCTCCCCCCAAAATGGACGACAAGCAGGTGGCGACTCGCTCAGCCTTCAGTAGTTACAAAAAAAAAAAAAAGGGAAGTATACTTACAACACCAATCTTCTATTCTACCTTTAGCTGGATCATACCTACGAATTGGGGAATGGAACACCAAATTCTCTTCCCCATACTATTGCGCGATGGGGATAAATATAGAACACCTGTACTCACCTTGTTATTTTCATATGAGTCCAACTGAATTCCTCATAACAGCACCTTTGCTATATACAAAACTCACTTATACCTTAGTAGCCGCGAAAGGTTACAAGCTAAACTAAGACTCAGCTCACTCACATCTCAATCTTTGCATACAAAAAAAAGAATAGATAAGCAAAAAAAAAAAAAAGGGGGGGGGGTCGAATTTTTAACCCTCAAATCGCATTATAATGCTGAATTCTATGGAATTTGCTTGCTTCAACGATTCACACATACTAAAAATAATCTTCTATCTCCTGCATCCGGGCATGTCCTATCGTACTCTACTGATTTGCAGCGCTGAGAGTATATAAAAAAACAATCCGTAATCCTTTCAGTGCAAAACCAGAATTATTTCAATACTGTCTACGTCGACGATGTTCACAAGACTGCCACTCGCATCTCTTTTAAGACAACTTGTTTGAACATTCAAAACCCCACCACGTGGCATTTTCCAAGATTGCCCACCGGGCTTTGCTTCTGTTGATCGTTCATTTAATACTTTGGGTCAGTAGGTCATCGCCTTGGTCGTGCTTGGCCAATCAACTTTTTCTTTATGGGCCGATGGGACAAGCCTTGCTTTCTGTTTTAGAGCAGCAGAACTCAATTAACCCCATGGGAAATAGCCTCCCGGATATGCATAAGTCGACGAAATTTATGGACGTCGACCAAAGTTTCCATAGCCAAGAATTTTTGGCTTCGTTTGCTGTTTTAACCTACTTCTTTCTCTCACTAATGAATTTCTTCTGGAGATCGTCGGGATGCTGCATCCCACCGATAACCAAACTTTCCATCCCGTCTTACTACATCCCATTTTAGAACATCTGGAGGCCACTAACGAATTCGACGAGCGTTTGGTCCATTCATAAATTCTTTTACTCTTACTGGTCTCTTCTTTAGCGATATAGATATAGTATAATATATAATAGATATATTCTTAACAGTATATATTAATATATATATATATATTATATATATATATATAATATATATATATATATAATATATATATATATTTATATATATAATATATATATATAATAATTTATATAAATATCATTATATATTTATTTATATATATATATATATATATATATAATAATATATTAAATATATACTACTATATATGTAAATATAAAAAATATATAAAAATTATATATATAAATATATATATATATATATATATATATATATATATGAGCTTTTCCATTTCATGTACCAAAGATATCTTTATTAAAAATTAATTTACGACAATTTTTTTGTTTATACATTTAAATTCCATTTGAAATGATTTTCAATAAAATAATTTTTTGAAAACCTAAATTTAGCATTTGTTTTTGGCATTTTTCTTGCTAATTTAATTTAAAACTTAATCTAACCTAACCAGCCTAACTAAGCCTAACCTAACCTTAAAAAAAAAAGTTAAATCTAGTAGGAAAATGCCAATAATGCTAAATTTATAATTTTTTAAATTGTTGAAATTTTTAAATTATTCCTGACTATATAGTTCGTTAATCATATAATGAGAATCAGAAGAATGTTTTACCTCGAAACTGTTGGAGTTGAATGATCTTCTTCAGGTTCCTTTTTGGAAACATTACTCCGACGGCGACCTTAACTTCGTCAGCCTTTACACATTCTTCTTTATTTACTTTTCTTTATTAATTTTTTTTATGAAGTAAAAAACTTCTTGAAAACATTCTCAAAAATTTGCCTTTGAAGATATTTTATTATTATTATTATTATTATTATTATTATTATTATTATTATTATTATTATTTATTATATTATATTATTATTATTTTATATTGTTTATATTATATTATTTATTATTATTATTATTATTATTATTATTATTATTATTATTATTATTATCATTATCATTATCATTATCATTATCATTATCATTATCATTATCATTATCATTATCATTATCATTATCATTATCATTATCATTATCATTATCAATAATCATTACATTATTCGATATCATATATAAATCATTATCATTATCATTACATTATCATTTATCATTATCATTATCATTATCATTATCATTATTATTATTATTATTATTATTATTTATTGGTTTGTGATAATGTTATACAGTGTATTGTATCTTGTAGAACCGATATTGATTCTTTTAGTCCAAGTCCGCCAACCTCTTCTTCTTCTTGTCTTCCTTTTCCCCATCTTGCAGAACCTGAACCCCGAACTTTCTACCCTCCCCCATTCTGCCACTTTGGCCTCTGTCTTCCCCTTCCCCCCTCTCCCTCCTCCTCCTCCTCCTCACTTCAGTTTCTTTCTAGCTTTTACAAAACTAGTTTTTGAAGAGCGACAATCGCCGGCTGTTGTTGTTGTTGTTGTTGTTGTTGTTGTTGTTGTTGTTGTTGTTTCTCATGCATTAACAGCCGAGTTTCCCATTTAAATGCTTATACGCTCTCGCATACACACACACACACATACATTATGTACAGATAATTCCTCCTTCTATACCTATGCATGCATGCATTCACCTCAAAACTCTCATACACAAACAGACAGATATCCCAATCATATATTATATATAGTATTATAGTATATATATAGATATATTAGTGGTATATATTCATATATATATATATATATATATATAATATTTATATATATATATATAATATATAATATAGTATATCATACTATATATATATATATATATATAGTTATTGTATAGAAGGGAGGTATTAAGAAGAAATGCTCTATAGTTCGTAGTATATAATATATATACTACTAAAATATATCATATCATATATATTATATTTATAATATATACTAGTATATATGATATTATATAGTATACGATTATATTATATATATATATATAATAGGCGTACCTGTAAGCATACGTCTTATGTATTTGTCGCTACCGATACCGATTGATAGCTTGTAATCGATTATTAGCTAAGGTTATCCGATATCGTCATTTCGTGGCACGCGTAGGTATAAAACGAATCCCCTCTCCACAGATCCAGTGTTTTTCAATCTCAGGTTTTCTTTCTATTATTGACTTAGATATATTATTAATTATTATTATTATATATTATATTATCTATTATTTATTATTATTATTATTATTATTATTTTATTATCTATTCATTTGGGTTTAGGGATAGTATCATTGGACTGGCCCAAAATCCATATATAGTTGTAAAGCTTTTAGTTTTCATTCATGTTTGTCCTACAACAAACTTGAAGATGAAGCAAAATAATTATATATATATATAGCCTATATATACTATATAGGTATATAGTATATATATATATATATACTAATATATATACTAATATATGATATATATACGTATATATATATATATAAATCTAATATATATATATATATATATATATATAATATAATATATATTATATATATATATTGACTTCAATAGGTATTTTGTACATGCATTATTACAACACATTTTTAAGCCTTTGTTTATCGTCTATCCAGCCCCGATCTTTATCAGTGTCTTTATCGGTGTCAAAACGAGCGAGCAACGAAAGTTGTGCAAATGAAGTGCTTCTTGCAGAGCTGCAATTTTTGACACACGTGTTCGGATTCTCCTCGCAAAACTGTTGTACGTTTTCACACTTGGATCACGTTTCGCCCAAAGGCGTGGTAGCGGTACGAGTCGTTCGGGGAGGGACGGTCGGGCGGGCTGGCGGGTTACGGTTCCTCAAAGTGCTTCTCGCTTCTATACTTCACTTCTTATTTGCATCACCTCTTCGGTTTGATTTCACGCTATTCTAAAGAAAATTCTCTCTCTCTCTCTCTCTCTCTCTCCTCTCTCTCTCTTTCTCTCTTCTCTCCTCTCGTTCTCTCTCTTTCTCTCTCTCTCTCGCCCTCTCTCTCTCTTCTCTTCTCTCTCGTCTCTCTCTCTCTTCTCCTCTCTCTCTCTCTTCTCTCTCCTTTCTTTTCTTTCTTCTTCTTT
>JABUQX010137522.1:10000-15000 GCA_015478945.1 Trachelipus rathkii | reverse complement strand
AGTACTTTTTATTGCCTGCTTATCTAAGAAATTGCCCTTTTTTTTCGTATAATTCATAAAAATATTACTAAAGTGTACGTAAAAAAATTCGCTTTTTTCTCGTGACCCATTAGAAAATCTGGCAACAGCTAAAATGTACCAAAAAATAGAGTACGCGAAAGTAAGCGTCTTTTACTTGAATTACTTAAAAAAAAATACGAAATTTTTTTTTGATTTGTTTGTTTTAATACGGGGTTTTTAGGTTCTACATATTAATAGTAAACTTTTGTCCTAAATAAAGTTTATTTAAAAGTCTATAGTTTTCACTTTCCCTATTGCGTTACCTTTCACCGAAGTTTAATAAGTATAGATATATTTTTATTATATTTATTTATATTTATTATACTTATTATTTTTATTAATATATATATAATATAAATAATATATATATATATATAATATATAATATATATAAGTATATATATATAAAGTGGAAAGACCAAATATTTTAAATTTCTAAGAAAAAAATGGGAGTAATTTATATAAATTACTAAAATTCATCTACCTAAAGTGTTAACTTTAATCGCCGGGTATGAGATTTAGCAAAATCGAGATAACATCTTTCAGTTTTTATGTCAATATTTTTCGATGTATGTAGAGGATGGGCAAGTCCAGTAAGTCTTTCAACTCAAATATATTTTTCAAGTAGCTTTTCAGAAGTTTTCCATGTTTAAAAGCTTCTTTCTACTAAAGCATTAAAGGGTAAAATATTGCCAGTATTTGCAACAAGATGTAAATATTTGGAAATTGTGACTGCCGAACAAGAAACTAGTCCGTCTATTTTGCTGTTTTTGGACTATCTGTGCTGTGATGCCATTTCAACTTCCATAAATCCCATTTCTGGCTTTTTACTAAACTTCTATTAGCGCTTTGTGTAAAAATGTTACACAATTTATCTTCTTCATATTGGCACATTACACCTTGTCGGTTATGACAAAATTGCAAGAAGAAATTAATTTCTTTATGATTTAAAAAACCTCTCTCCATAATGCTGATATTAAATCTTCGGCAAAAGTTATAAAAAATGGATGTACGAATAACTAAGTTTACAGAGAACAAATTGGCATTTGAGGCTTGATTTCTGTAATTTGTTCTTGGGACAGCAATTTCAATACCCAGCTCTGATACCCCTTTACACATTCTTCAAAAATCTGCTGAAATTCTAATGTTGCATTTTCTCTGAGTGGCTTCAAGTTTAGTTTTAACTAAAGGACTAACGAGATTTGTTCCTGAAAGCGACGAATTATATAAAATTTATTTAACCTCTGCACTTTATATTTAATTAACAATATGATACTTAAATTTTTTTTAGTGTCTATTAAATTTCGGGGGGGGGCCATGGCCCCCCTGGCTCCCCCCCACTTGGATTACGCCACTCCGTATTATATTATAGTATATCATATATATGGCCCAGCATCCCCAAAAGTTCAGGCATTGTAACTAGAAAACTATAACATCTACAGGAAAAAAATAACATTTGTTTTTGGAATTTTTTTCAGGGGGAAAGTTTATTTATCGAAAGAAACTTAAAAAAAAAAATTTAATTATTCTAATATTTATTAATAACCTCCATATTAATTATTGTAAAAATTTCAGTGCAGCTCGATTACCTTGAAAGCTGCATTGGGTCTCAGAGAAAAAGTGCCCAAATACCGCTTTATATATAATTGAAACAATATATTTTTTGCTTTTATACCTTTTTAGGGGTTCCGAGCCGACGGAAGGGACAGAGGGGACTTCCCCCGTCGTCCCCCGGCAGGCCGAGGAAATCCCCGACTCTATCGCATCGTTCTTGTTTACCCGAGGGTATCCGTTAGTGTAAAAAAAAAAAATCAACATTTGGCACCCTTTCGTCTCACTCGGGAGTAAGCCGCATCTTTGATTTATCAAAAAAAACTGTAAAGTTTTTCAAATAATTTTTAACAATTTTAATTTTTTAAAAAGCGTTATTTTTTTTATTTTTTTTAATTTCCGGGGTAAAAATGTCTCCTGATTAATAAAATGATATTTATTTTCATGTACCTGTTTATAGTTTTTAGTTACATGCCTGTCCTTTTCTGGATGCTGAACATATATATATATATATATTATATATATATATATATATATATATATATATATATATATATATATATATTATATAATTATATATATATAATATTATATATATATATAAATAATATTATATATATATAACTATATATGATATATTCTTTCTTTCTTCTTTATCTTCCTTTTTATTCCCAAGAATGGGAGTAAGGGGTCGTAACGCAGCATCGGAAAAGAAAAAGCAGTAGGAGAACATGGCGCAAGTCGAAAAGAAAAGCCCAGCCTTACCGCCCCTCAGTACCATTAATTAGTGAGAACTCATCCAGTCAGAAAATCCACCCTTAAGCTTCATGGGACGGCGATGGACCCTCACTATGGTAGATCGGCAAATGTAAGGGGTTCATCCCTTGGCCCCAGTGGGCCACAACCATACCCCCTCACAATCCCCGCCATTATCCTGTTATACACCTTTCTTCTCGCCTCTACCAACTCAGATTTCTCTCCTTCAAACATTCGTTTTACTTGACTCAAATCCACTTTGTTCTCTTGCTCCAGCGGTCGGTTCCCCAACACACTCGCCAATACATCCGCTTAACCAACCGACTATCATTCATCTTTCCATATGACCAAACCATCTAACATACTTCATTTATTCTCTCCATTTAACCCCTTTCTTCACACCACCAACCACTCTCTAATAGCGTTCCATCCTCATTTTCATCTTCTCAGCACCTTAGACACCCCTAAAGATTTTATATATATATATATATAGTATATATATATATATATTATATATAAATATATATATATAATAATATATAATATATAGTTATAATAATATATATATATATATATATAATATATATTTATTTATATATATATATTTATAAAAAGACTCCAAACATATTACGTTTTCTTTTAAACTGCCATAAAAAACAATTTTAAATTTTAAAGATGGATAAACTTAAATAAAATAAAAATAAACTTTGATTTTTTTCATTCTAATCACAATAAACATCCGAATCCGTCGTATATATATATATATATATTATATATATATATATATATATATATATATATATATATAATATATATATATATATATATATATATATTTATATATATATTATATATATATATATATATATATATATATATATATATATTATATATATATATATATATATAATATATATATATATATATATATTTATATATATTATATAATATTATATAAATATATTTATATACCCTATATATATTATATATATATATATTATATATATATAATGTGATATATATATATATAGTATATATATTATATTATATATATATATTAGTTATATATATTAATTATATTATATAATGATTACTATATATTATTATATATAATAGTAAATATATATATTTTTTGATATATATATATTATATATATATATATATATATAATATAAATATATATATATTACTATATATAATATATATAACATATATATAGATTTTCGATATAATATATATATATATATAATTATAATAATATATAATTATATATACAACCTAACTATGATATATATTAATATTATATATATTATATATACTACTATTATATATATATATATATATTAATTATATATAATATAATTGATTTTTTCCAGAATTTCTCAAGCTATACTAGTAAATTCGTGTCATAATGAAGGCGATCAAGAATTTATGGATACCATGGATAGGTAAGTGTCTTTCTCGTTGCGCAGTAGTAGTAGTAGTAGAAGTAGTGATAGTTAAAAAACTAAAAGTATAACCTTTTTTTATTAATGCCTTTAAAGAAATTATGCCGTGCTAAATTTTCTTTTAAAAAAAATATGTTCGGTTATACCATTAATTTTTTTGCCCTTTATCTAAATCGTACTCTATCTTCTCATAATTGCTATCTAATCATCCTGATGCTCTATGTTCTCGTGTTGCTCACGATTGAGTTCTTCAACGATTAATACGGACACCTCTCTATTTGCAAGTTAAAGCATACACGGATACTCATAGAATCTGCACTCCTATTAATGTCAGAATTTGGATTAAGCGATTCAGCACCTATAAATGATATATCATATTACTATACTATCTATACTATATATATATATCATATATATTATATATATAACTACTATATATTATATATTATAATATATACTATATATGATATATATATGTACCTATATATAATATATATATATATATGATTATTTTATAATAATATATATATTATGCATCTATACCCGCTGTATATATAATATATGACTTATAATTACTTACATATATTAACTAACTTTAGCGGATTCACTTATTATATATATATATATATAATATATACTATTATATATATACTATGCTCCCGCTTTATAACTATATATATATTATAATCTATAATATATATATATTATATCATATATTAATATTATAATAATATATAATATATATATATATATACTATATATATATTTTTATGATATATTATATATAGTAATATATTATATTATATATATTATATATATATATATATATTTATATACGATTATATATACTACATTAATATGTATGGTATATACTACTTTATAATATAGAAGTATGTACAGTAGAATATAATAATCTATTACTTAATAATTCTACTATGTATCTCATGAACTATGTATATAATATACTCGAATTAACCTTATCTATACTATCGATATATATACAATGACTAGTGATAGTTAAATGCACCTACTAATTATATTATTATACTCCATGCTCGCATACCCATTCACCAACGTAGCGTTATCCTAACTTGACCGGTTCAAAATGTCTTTGGCCTTTTCCAGCTGGTGCATTCAAACCAAAAACACACATCACTCAGTTTTTAAATACGTTTATTATTCATT
>JABUQX010137521.1:0-12636 GCA_015478945.1 Trachelipus rathkii | reverse complement strand
CCTGGAGATGAAATCAACATGCTAGAACTTTACTTAACTTTTAGTCCTCCTCTTTCTTATTCTGTTAAACACTTTCCATACATCTCTGGGTTCTCTCTGATCATCTTTATATATATATATATAGTGAAATATATATATATATATATATAATATATATATATATAGAAAGAAAGAGTTATATATATATATATATATATATATATATATATATATATATATATATATATATATATATATATATATATATATATATATATATATATATAGTAATGCCTTAATTAAAATATTGCTTGTGAAATCCTTATATAAATAGAAGAAAATCAATACTCTTTTAATAAGAGGTTGTAAATTTAATATCAAATATTTAAAGAAATTTATTGAGGAATATTAGGAATATTATTTTAATTAAGGCATTACTATCAATTATTACTTTTAGGTCTTAAGTCTATATATATATATATATATATATATATATATATATGTATATATATATATATATATATATATATATATATATATATATATATATATATATATATATATATATATATATATATATATATATATATATATATATATATATATATATATATATATATATAATAATAATAATAATAATAATAATAATAATAATAATAATAATAATAATAATAATAATAATAATAATAATAATAATAATAATAATAATAAAAGTAATAATTTGATAATTCTACGAAATGAAGAGTATTAAGCATGAAATAAATGTTACATTGATAATCTGTTCCAAGAAGTGTCAATTTTTTATTAATCCTAATTGGAATATTCCAAACACCCTCTTCCTCTCCCCTCCTCTCCTTCCCTCTTTTATTTTGGAAAATTGATTCCAATTTTCCAGATTCCAGTTCTTAGAAATTTCTGTTCCCGTAAACAGAAGTAAATATTTTGAGTTTATAAAATTTATATGCGGTGAGTCAGCTTTGTTTCAGTAATCTTTTGTAAAATAAAAATAAAAAAATATTGGAAGAGCAATTTTCGCAAACAAAACCAAGCTATGGGATTTTCCCCTTTTCGAATATTAATGTTTCAATATTAAAATATCCAATTACTTTAACGTATCATCCAAATATCATTTAATATCAAACGAGTTATAAGTATACTTAAACACGTGTCATTGTTTACATATTTAATAATTATTTTGTGATGGTAAGAAACTTTTTTGTATTTTTTTACGCATGCGTCATTGTTACCGAAAATCGATGATGAAGAACCATCAGATTTCCCCTCTGAAGAATTGTATTTTCATGTAAATTTCTTTAAAAGTGATCAAAATTATAGAAATTGACCTCAATTACTCTGTTTTACATATTGGGGGAAAAAATTTAAATTAATTATTTCAAGTACGTTCCAAGATTTATAAATTTTTAGATTTTTACCAATTCCGTTCTGATAAATGCATCAATTATTTATCTGTCCTTTTTGGAACGAACGTTTTCTAGGTCTAATTCATTTTTCTAGGTGAATGTCATTAGAACATTTTAAATATATTGACATTAAGGAGATATGGAATCTTGTAAACCATAAAAATGTTCTATATTTCATTGAGGAGGAGGCGGCCGTTTGCAGCAACAATTTTTTTTTCATTATCGCAAAGCTTGGAATAAGATTTCACATTTTCCTGTTACTTTATTCTCTTTCATTTATTTTGATAACTTGTTTACAGTTACGATATCTTCATTGTTCTATTTTATGGATTAATTAAATTCTCAGTAATATTTGTTATTTTAAAAAAACAGTTACTTTTTTTTTTATAAACAAGATCTCGATATTCCACGAAATTTTATGAGAGCAAATAGCAACAAACTGGCAACTACTCCTGGAAGAGGGCTCAGCTGTTCGACCTCCAAAACATAGAGCACAAAGCTACTCATTCCAGTTATAATCAAGCTGTGGAAGGTGATGGGTGTTGGATTTTTGACTTCTAGATTATGCTAGTGGTTGCCACTAATAGTCAAACAGTTACTGAATAATTTTATTTATATCATATATTTTGCTTAACTGATGCAATATATATATTGAATATTGGCTTAAATTACTAAATTAAGTGAACTAATTGAAGTTTGAAGCAGGTTTTTTAATCGAAAAAGAATATTAATTTTTATTCTTTTCCATAACGAAATGCAAGTGGCATTTTCAAGTTGATTCATATTTTTTTTGATCACCTTTGATATAAGTTTCTTCTTTTTTTTCTTGTCTGTAAAACGAAGGTTATGTAAGAACGTAAGAGTTTCTTATAATAATTACCAATAAATGCATTTTGCAATTATAGCTCCAAAGTCTCCTTTTCATACTTCTTGTTTCTTGCTATAATTTTGAATGAACACTTCAGAAAGTGCACAAAATGGACTTGAATACAATTTAGAATATCATAAGTATGGGACGTTGTGTCAATACAAGCCTCAAGTATGAGGTATTCTGTGTAGCAGAGGAGGGTATAGTGGAGTGGGACAATTTTTACAATAACTGGGGGTCTTCATGTGCGACCCCCAGAAAACTAAACACAGGGCCGCGGGCTCCTTATTAGGAGGACCTGGGTCGCCCGCTCCAGTTTTTAACAAATTCTCTCGAGGTGTTTTTTCCTGGAGTTTTGTCAGTATAACTGTAGTTCTACTTCTGCAGTTGGCTTCGGGAGCTTCTGCAGGTATGCCTTTTTCTTGATTTTATCATTTTATTTATTTTTTATTTTTTAATTTATTTAAAATATGTCGTAATATGTTCATTTATTATTATTATTATTATTATTATTATTAATATTATTATTATTAACAAACTTCCACACTAAACAACAGTATAGTACCTAACACTTCGTACAAAAACGTAACCTATTCCACTTTTCAAGCATATCTCTAACATATCAGTGTTATATTATACATTAATTATTCCTTAATATTATACAAAAATTTAGTCATATTACCCTGTCTACTCGGCATACGGACAATGAATATAATGCTAACGCAATGCTAAAATTTTTTACATTAACTTCGTAATTATTTAACAAAAATTCATCATACCTCGTCTTAAATATCATAATCACAAAAAAAATTTTACAATCATGCACAGACACAACACAGCATAACATAAAAAAAGAATAATCAATCCTTTTCGAGTATAACATCATTTGAACGTATGAATAAACTAGACATTTAGCTAAAAATTACTCGAGCCAAATACTCTAAATCAATTACTCAACAAAATTCTAATAACCTAGGCTTCACGCGTTCTAACGCAACATCTAATAAATAAAAGGTAATAAGTCTTACAACCCATCAGATCAGTAACAATCTCAGTGTTAATTTTCACATTGTACATAGCAATATTTATACATAAACGCACCTACACTTAACTGAATAAGCAGTTTCTCCATTAACTCAGATAGTATCTAAAGTTATTTAGTATATATATATAATAATAACCTAATACATACATTGCCTTTACCAAGAGAATCCCAGGGGGATGCGCTCACCCTTTTTAAGGGTTGTAATCCTGGTCTGAGGGGGACACCCCGAAGGGTGTGTAAGCGTGGACATTTACCCTTACCGAAGGAAGGGGGTAAAGGCCTCATGCCCTTCTCGGGCTAGGCCCAAAGCCCTAGCTGTACACCCCTTCGGTAGTGATCCCCCTCTCGCAGGATTCACCACCCTTTTCATAAGTGCTAGCTGACACTCCCCCTGGATTTCTCTTGGAAGGCAATGTTGTTGCTTTAGAATACTCTTGGTTAATTGAAAAACTTAGTTATACGTTTATAAATGTTAGAGTGCGTTTATAGTTAAATATTGCTATATGACAATGTGAAAATAACACTGATTGTTAGAGAAATGATGGAGTTTTGTAAGATATTACTATTGGGTATGTAACTTTGATAATTGTATAGATGTGGTTAGAAGGTGAGTCGTGGGCCTAGTTAAGATTTTGTTGAATAGATACATAAGTAATGTTATAGGTTTGTCCGAGAATTTTTCTTATGTCTACGTTTATTCATAGTTTCAAATGATATGATGTTATATTACTACGAGACGAGTGATCTATACTTTACTTTTTTAATGTATATGTTGTATTGGTGTGGTTTTGGTTTAAATAAAGAATATATTAATATTCGTTCTATAATTATATAGAGTGATTTTAATTGAATATTGGTATTTTAATGATGTAAATTTGTTATAAATTATTAGTCGAATAGTTCAAATATTTAAAAATTTAACGGTATATATAATGCTAGGTTAGCATTATATATTCTAATTATGTCCGATATATTGCTAAGATTAGACAGTATATATTATATATTTAACGAACGTTTACGTGTTTAATATGCCTAAATTTTTGTGTTTAGAATTATTACGATGTTAATGTAATTAACACTGAATAGAGTTAAGCTCTCGCGCTAACTTGAAACAAAGGTCGGTATACACTTAGTGGATACGATATTAGGTACGATCATGTGTTTTATAGCGTATCATTACGATATCATTTAATTTAATTTTTGAACTGTGTTAAGTGTCGTACTTAGGTAAGTGTTTTTATACAGTTAAATATATTCACCGTTATATAGGTTATTTAGTAATTAAGTTTTTATATTGTATCGCATTAATTTAATGGGTTCAGTAGATGTATTGTGAGCGTATATAATTTGTTGTATATCTTAATATAAGTATTTAGATACGCTTTCTTTAATGACTGAGGGGTGATTCTTGTTATATAATTTGGTTTAAAAAACTTTGATTACTTAGCAACTTATAGTCGTACTAGCTCATGAGTAAATAAAAAACTGTCTTAAATTATCTCTGTGTTTTATGAAAGTGGGATGTGTGTCTCAGAAAAAGATTATGACATTTGAATCAATAGATCAACTAGATCTCAATTATAAAAGGTCAATGGGGGGAGGAGGATGTGTAGAGGGAGTTATACTCGCTGTATTGTGTTATTAACTGAATCTTTTTTAACTGATTTTTACTGCTTTAAAATCAAAACTCACCAATCATTTATAAGTTAATTCAATCCGCCTCTTCTTTGTAAGAAACTGTTCAATGATTAGCTCATATTTTGTATTTTTCACAGATAAAGAACTTTATTATGTATGTGATGTTAGGATTATAAAACTTTTTTTTTATGTTTTACGAGTTACTACATATTTCCGATTAAAGGGGGTCAGCGTACTGAATTATGAGTTGATAAATTAGACAACATGGGGTTATGATAAATTTTATAATCTTTATAAAATATCATTGTGTCATGTAACGAGCTATCTTAACAGTTGTCATGTCTTCGAGTACTATTTTTGAAAAATAAGTGCGATTGAAGTGGATTAGGCGGGTATACGTCGTTTTGCATTTACTCATGTTATGGGGTACTTTTACTGGTGTTTGATGTGTGTTGGAACTATTGTTTTAATTGTTGACTGCCTTTATTTGCGGGGTTCTAACTGGGATCTAGTGTCAGCGGTTGCATAGTGTACAGTGTGCCTTACTGCCCTTTCGTTTACTATCTATAAGTTAAATCGAGATAGTGTCAGTTGATGCTTATGAGATTTGATATTTCTTATTGACTGCCACATCAATAGTTTCTAGGGAATCGTTGTGTGAAAAAACTTTTGGTACGATAATGGATAGGATTACTTTCCCTGATCTTTATGAATTAATTACACACAGTTTGTGCGAGTAAATTTTTCTGTAAATGTTACTATTAATTTGTTTAAAATAACAATGTATGTTTTTAAAGTAAAAAAAAAGCCGTGAATAACAATAATTCTTTGTTTATGCTGTTTGTTAAGTTTGTTAGTAACTAGAAATTACAATTTTCGTAATTTTAATTAAGATTTATGAATATTGCTTCTTTATCTGTTTAAGTACTTAGACTCTCAAAGTTTTGTTAGCATATTCGTGCGTAAGGTATGTCAGGGTTTGTCGTTGTACATTATTATTTTAGTTCAGGTTATGATTATTATTAAGACTAGTTATGAGCAAGTGGAGCACTTTGATGCGTAAAAGCGCGCTGCTTGTATAGCGAAAACTCATTGATTCTTGTTTATGTGAGTAATTACACACGAGCTCTGGCCTTTTGCGTTTAAATTTTTTGTTATAAATTGTTTTTTATGTAAATATTGTATAAAAAATATCAGTGATATGGTTGAAAAAGAGCTCAATATGGTATTTATGTGGTGAATGAGGTTGCGCGTCTTGTCGATGCATGCTTAGTGTTACTTACTGTGTTTAAGTGTTGTAGTGGATAACTTTTTGTTGCAACGTTACAGTTTATTGCGCCTGTGCTTAAGGTAGTACGTATTAGTGGTTGGTTTTTGTACATTTATTTTCTTTAAAGTCAGATGTATGCTAAGTTTAAATCTTTTAATTAATGTGAAAACTTTGTTACGTTATTGGTAGATTATACTCCAAATTGATCTGATTATTAAATATGATAATTACACACAGTTGTGAGTACAACAATTTTTATCGGTTTCATCAATTGTTACTCTATTAATTGTAAAAATATCATGATTAATGTTGACAAAAACGTGTGAACTTATGAGTTCACCCTGCTTGGTTATTTGTATGCTTGCTTAGTTAACTTACCTGTTCGTTCCAAAGTGTGGACTTTCAGTTAACCTTTACAGTTATTTCCGTTCGCGTCACTTCCTTAAGTTAGTTCGTTAACGGTTTGTTTTTTTGTACCAATTATTTTGTCTTAGCTGTCAGATTTGATGCTTAAAGTAGTAAATGATCTTCTTTAAATCGTTTCTAAGAACTCATTGTTTACGTAAACAGATAATATTGATTTGCCAAATTTGAGGAAGAATAATTGGTTTAATAATAGAACCTTTTGTGTTATTTTTAAGTAATTATCTTGTGCTTGGATTAATCCAAAACTGAATACTCGACAATGTGACTTGAATCGAATGTTAAGATCCATGAATTTCAATTTAGATTCAATAGACTTCAAGGCTCATGTTCCATAGATGAGCTAAGTGCCCCATCGTTTGCACATGGGCCCTATTGTGAGTGCTGGCTGGTTCGACATGGTGGTATGTAGTTTAGAGAATGTTAGAGCTTAAAGTTCTATCGAAGTTTTACTGATTTTAGGTTTCCCTTTATACATCGTATCAACATCAACGTTACAATTTAGTTTATAAAATTTGACGGTTAATCAATATGATCAATAGATCACAGTATGGTGGTAGGTGTTGCGGTTGAGTTTTTCGGTATTAGGTTATTAATTTAGTGATTTATACATTGCTTCTCAAACTTAGCTGGTTTTATATGAGTAAAAAAGTTCTCAGTAGTAACACCAATTTTAGTAAAAAAGAATTTGACACTTAATCATAATGATGCTGCTGATCAATAGATGCGACGCTGGGGACAGATGAGGATGACAGGAATAGGGGTAGATGGGAAGGTTGTTTGATTTACCTGATTTTACTGGCATTACATATAAAACATTTGAACAAATTTTTTAGTTAAAAAAATATTGTGCACCCCCTTAATCAAAATGGATAGAAATCAATTATGATCAATATGATCCAATAGGGATCAATGTAGATCAAATAGCTTACGAATGTTGAAATGGATTTGGACACGACGCGCTTTGAGTGGGGTAGGGTTAATGATGGTGAGGGATGAGTATTGAATATTAATGAACTTTAACACCTGCGGGTGTTGTAAAAGGAGTAATGTTAAAGCATAGAAAATTTTAAGAGGTAAAAAATTTAGACAACAAATTATTAACTCGCTATACAATCAATGATTCGAAGGTAGTTCTATTCAATATAGATCAGTAGATCAGAGGGTTGATCATTTTATAAAGGATTTCAGAGACTGGCCACATAGCGTCTGGCTGGTGCTTGCATACTGAAATTTACTCTTGCATTTAAGGGGTTACGTCGTAAACATCGACAAAATTTTTATTGTGGAAGAATTTCAAAATGATTTGGCTCAATACCGTAGGGTGATTGGATCAACAGATGCGGTTTTTGCCTTTGATCATAGGGTTCAGTTGGAACAGATGGAGGGTTATGAAGAGTGCTGGCGAATTTGAAGCTTATTGCTAATTGGAGTGATTTACTGCTTTTTTTTATGATTCAAGTTATGAGAGTTTTAGGAAAAAAATTTTAAGTTTAATCAATAAATTGAAACTTCAACATAGAACTAGTAAATATTTAAGTCGCAAATATGGGTAAGCCAATCACACATATTCCATAGGAAAGGAGAGGGATAGATGGTTGATGGGTCATTATTTAGTGATTTACTGCTTTAGGGTAATGTAGAAAACGGTAAATTTTTTTACTGATAATAAACATGAAAAGTATAAAAAAAAATTATAAATACCAAAACAGAAAAGTTTTAACAAGAAATTTTAAAAATTACAAAAAATAACAAAATTAAAAAATAGAGTTAGAAAAAACAAAAAGATTATTTACAAAATGCAATAAAAAAACAAAAAAAAAAAAACATATAAAATTTAGTTATATAAAGTAAGAAAATTAAATAATTGTTAAAAAAGTTTAAAATGGAGAAAAGTGGATATCCAATATAGAGACTCTCACTAAATGTAAAATAAAAGAACGTATTCTAAAAAAAAAATACAAAATAAAAGTTAGAAAATTAAATTATCGACAGTCAAATTTTACAACAATAAAAATTAAAAAAAAGGAGAAAGAATAAAAATGAAAAAAGGAGTGATAAATAAAATATTTTGTAATAAAGGAATTAGAACAATTTAGAGAGTTTAGAAAAAAAAGTGCAAAATATATAAAATTAAATTAAAAAAATTAAACACAAAGAGTGAATGTAAAATGAAAATAATGAACACTATATATTATATAAACCAAAATACTAGTAACACTAATAACTATAATATTATATGCAATCTATAGACCGCAAAAAAAATATATCTGTATTTATAATAATACCATTTTTAATAAAAAGAAATGAAAGATTTTGTAGAACATATAATACTGGAGTTTTACCGTTTTTTTAGAAAAATAAAGGTGTTTCTTCTTGACGGATATTGCAATGCAATGACGACTATGTAAATGTTAGAAAAACAGAAAGCAGTTATGAAACTGTAATGATCTTTGTAATATTTGATAAATGAATGTTTACTAGTTGGCTCAAAGCGACGCTCCACGGCTCCAATAATTAAAGCCTCACCTCACACTCGCACTCTCGTCGTTATGTGCCACTATCAACTCTGAATCCTTCTCTTCAGACTTCCTCCTACATTCCTCAATATCTCGATACTGTTTCTTTACTACTATCCCTCCCTTCCTCTTTCGGCTTTTAAATACATCCTCTTTCCTTTCTTTCTTCTTTCCCCTATTCTTCCTCTGTTTTGCTTCCATGCATTTTTTCTTCTTCTTTTTTTTTTTCAACTGGGACCCCCCTCCGTGAGGATAACAAGTGTCCCTGGAGTACATACTCAATGAATTTCCTGAATCCGACTCCGACTACTCCGTTCTCACTCCGTCTCCATGTCTCCGACATCTAACTACATCCCAGCCACCAAGATTTTCAATCTTCTCGTATACTTATTTTTTAATAATAAGAATTTTTAGATTGTAGGGCCGCGTCCCCCCTTACGGGTATAACAACTTTATATAAATTTTAAGAAACTTTTTTGAAATAATTTTGATTGGGTGACTTCAGCAGGAAGCGTAATCTTCGCTCTTTCGACGAGATACGTCTATCATATTAAACTCACATTGTTTCAACCAATGAAATTTCATATTCCGTATACGTTAAGGTCACATTAACAAGAATATAAGGTGTTTATCATGGGTTACGATAATTTGACCTTGATGCGCTAAGGCGTCAGAACATATACCCCCTTAGGAGGCAGTATGTATCCTAGCGGTCGATACTCAAAAAGCCCATCGACAAGAAGAAATAGCAGCGATTGTTATTTCAGTTTTATCATCATACAATGACAATAGTATTACCAAGTTTGAAGCAAGATAGCTCTAGTCAACTTCCAGCGGAAATAAGGGGTCTATGAAGCATGTCGAAAGTCGATGTAGTGGTGTATTTAAAAGCATATTGATTGACACTTGGTTTATGGGCGCACTTAGAGAGGCGGCGCCGTAATTAAATAATAACCATGCGAACTTAAATTACATTAAATACACAGGACCCTAAAACGTTCTACTGTCTTTTTGATGCTTATTCTGTGTTTGTCGGATTGAGGTAGCTCCCTTCGGTGTGCATTATCTCAATATCCTTCCCCCCTAAGCCTTAGTATAAATATACTATTTCAAGTTATAAATGTTTTATAAATCAGGAAAAAATTTCTTTTAAAGTTTGTTATTACCTTATATAGGCCTATGATGTTGAAGTAAAAATTAAAAGCAGTGAATTATTCACTATTATAGATGAACATTACATACAACGATTAAATCGAATGAATGTTTATTTGTTGTGTATTTGTGTATTTGTTCTTAAGATCTCGATAAAATCAATCTCTTTTGTGTCTGTGTTTAAAAACCAACCAGAGCGAGTCGATAGAAAAAGACGATTACAACGTGTGCCTCTCGGTTAGTATTTCATTTATAGGGTAAATCGGTAAGTGTCATTGTCTCGGATTTACATAGTGGCTGTTTGGAAACCATTAAAAATGATCTACGATCATTTAAAAACCCTTCTAGGAACCAAAAAAGCCCCCTTGTGAGGGGTCTGCGCTGCCTCCCTTGTTTGTGGTTCAACTGCCTTAATGCCTTAGGGATGTTTCTGTGGGGCTCTTTGCGAAAACCTCGGAAGCGTCTTCCAGACCTTAAATTTTCATGGTCTCCCCGTAGCACTCTCATAAACATACCGCTTATATCGGTTGATGTTGACACGTCAAGCTTGAAAAAACCAATGTTGCAAAATGTGCTTTGCAACATTTGCAACATCCTCGCTCGTTTGCAACTTCCGATTGTGACCTGGCTGTTGGTCGGTTCCTAACTACAGCCTCTGTAGAACGAGGTTTCTCTTCTCTCTATCTATATCCTATTATCTTTCTCTCTCTTCTCTCATTCTTATTCCTATTACTCCTCTCTCTCTCTATATCTCTCTCTCTCTCTCTATATACTTTACTCTCTCTCTACATCTTCTGATGGTGAGTTCTAGCTTGAGTCATTGCACCTTCTAATATTAATAATAAAGTATATGGTAGACTTATATCTGTTCAAGTTACTTTTACTCATAATTTAATAATATAATTAAATTAAATTAAATAGATTATATATAATAATTATAATTTATATATAATATAATATAAATAATAATTTAAATTATTAATATAATATATAAATTAAATATATAATTTAATAAATATTTAGATTAATAATATTAATATATAAGTATATGAGATATAAAGCTATGGTAAGATATGAGTAATAAGATATATAAATTTGTGTACTGCTAAAGTAGTTATTTGTTGAAGATTATAATAATATTGTAAGTTATAGATATTGATCAGTATAAAATAAATTAGAATAAGTTTTGTATTAAGTGGGCTTAGTGAGACATTGATGCGTATATATTTATTTTATATATACTATGTATTATATCTGCTAATATTTATTATTATATACTGTATTGTTATTAATATATAATTGATTGACTATTTTTCGATATGGCTTGACCGTCATGGCTGTTGTTTGTTGTTTGTTACCTCTGTAGTGTAGATAATATAATATTGTATTATATAAATATGTTATATATTGTTGTTTATATGTATAGCTCAATGTATATTATTATATAATGTTTTTCATGATTAGTGATTATATATATATATGTTGGTACATTGGCTTGTACTCTTCTTTATTAAGGGTATATATATACTATATATAAGCTACCGAATGCTATGATATGATTTGTAGATTTGACGTATGATGAAAAGTTAAAGGCAACGATCGAATGCTGAGTTTGAAGGTCGTTCGAAGGTTGCATGCTCGATATTATTACATAAAGTATTAGATAAGTATATATAAAGATAATAGTAATTATATAATATAATTAGTATAACTAGCACATAAGGAAAATACTTATATTGGATTAATAGATAAAATACTAAGTACCAATATGACCATCAAATTATATAATAACACTACTATATAATATTTACTTTTAATGATCCCACCATAGGCGACTCGTGCTACTCGTGCTACTCTGCTCAGCCGTAGTTGGAATATTTTATGAAAACTTATCCTATTCTTATTTGCAAATTTTCATAGTTGTAGACGAATAAAATAATTCCTCTTGAATTTTTTGCGAAAAGTTTGGTCAAATAAATGAATTAATAAATTTAAATTACATAATAAATAATATTTATAAAAATAAGTATATATTAATAAATAATTGATAAAAAAAAGGGTAAAAGTCTGAAGGATAGTATTATATGATTGAATTATAGAAAGTTGATAATAATTAATATATTATAAATACTATGAGTATTAAATAAAAATGTATATTAAATTACTAATATACATCAATAAATAATATATTCATAACAAAAATATTAAATGAAAAAGGAAATAACGAATAAATAAAGATAATGCATTAAGTACTTTAGAATTATAAAGAAAATAAAAAAGTAATACAACGAATATTTATTAAATTAAAGTGAGTCATAGGA
>JABUQX010137520.1:12500-17500 GCA_015478945.1 Trachelipus rathkii | reverse complement strand
ATCTGAATGTTTTAGATAGGGGTTAGTTGGAGCTTCAGATTGATTGTGTTGGGCGACCTAAATGCAACGTTGGAAAGGTGATCAGAAAAGAGATGGTATAACAGGTAAATTTAGGGATGACGGAGGAAATGAAAATGGTAGGGGGTGATGATTTTTTGTGGAGAAAAGAGGTATGTGTGTAAAGTAATACTTTCTTCAAGACTTACCAGGAGTATACAAAAGCACACTATAGTTGCTGTAAGTAGAGATGGTATGGAAATGAAAAGTATGATTGATTTTTTGTTGGTGAAGAAGATGTTGAAGTATGTGATGGATGTTAAATCAGTGATGGGCTTGAGATGAAATCGATTCATTATGTTGTTTTATGTAAGATTAAATTAGTGGGGGTTTGTATGGAGAGGAAAGAGGTAATGAAGAAGGTGGGAAGAATTAAGAGTGAAGTTAAAGAGAATAAAGGTAATAAAAGGCTTAGTACAGTGGGGTGGAGAAGAAGGACGGAGCTGGTTGAATAATGAATAAGATGAAACTGAACAAATTTGGACGCAAATGAAGGAAGCTTTTGCTAGTAGTGCAAGAGAATGATGTTAATGTGCAATAGTAGAAAGTAAGAATCTCAATAATGACTGGTAGAATGTAGAGGTGATGAAGTGGCTTAAAGTAAAAGGAGGCGTGGTTGAATGTGCTAAAAGCAAATGATGGGGTCGGGCTCAAAAGAAAGATGTTTGGAAATTGGAATTATATAAAGAGTAAAGAAGGGAGACTAAAAGTTGCATACGTAGGAGGAAAAATAAGGTGAATGAACAGTTTGAAAAGACGAATGGAGACTTACAAGGGAATAGGAAGCTTTTCTGGAAGGATGCGCATGAAAGGTTAAGAATTAGAGTAAGGGGAATCTGTATGGAGAATAATGATGAATAGGGATGGTGCTTTGTAATTGATGAAATGGATGTGAGAAGAATGTGGATGTGGTGGGATCACTTCGAAAATCTGCTTAACATTGGCAGTAATGAAAAGGCGATAGTGAGTATGTGTGGGTTTGATGGTCCAAGAAGAAAAAGGTCTTTTGGGGACGAAGGTAATTAGTAGGGAGGAGATAATGGGTAGAGTGAAAAAGTTGAAGAATGGTTAATTTCTAGGCAGATATGGAATTACTGGTGAAATGATCAAGAGAGAGAGGCGATATAGTGATTGAATAGATTTAGAATTTGTGTAACAAAGCGCTTATGCAGGGCATAGTTCTGTGGGATTGGAGGAGAGCAGGGTAAGAAGGATAAGGGCAACTGTAAGAACTATAGGGGAATTAGTTTAATTAGTGTAGTAGAGAAAATATTTGCTGGTATTTTGGATGAAGGATTACTTCGAGTGACTGAAGGACTTATTCGTGAATAACAAGTCACATTTAAAAGGGTAGAGATGGTGATCAAATTTTACATTGAAACAAATGATTGAGAAAATGGAGAGAGGAAGAAGAAATATTTATTTTCTATTTAGGTTTTATGGACTTGCAGCAGGTGTATGACGATTAATAGGGAAAGATCAGTGTCAGGTGTTAGCGATATATTGTGTTGGTGGTAGGCTTTTGAGTGTAATCAAAAGTATGTTTGATGATAGTGAAGCGTGTGAAAGGAGTAATATGAAGTTGAAAGTGATTGATTTAATATTAATATCGGAGTGAGGAATGGCTGAAATATCTCTTTGGTTATTTAATTTCTATATGGATGGTGGTTATGAAAGAATTAGAGGTGGGGCGTGTCAGGGAAGGTTTAGAATATGCGAGAATGGAAGAGAGTAGAGGGTACCCTGTTTATTGTTATGCGGGTGATTTGGTTTAGTGTGCGTGAATCTGAGAGAATTGAGAGGATAAAGTGCAGGGGTTTGGGAAAGTAAGTATAGATAAGAGTAGGGTTATGGTAGTGACGTGAAAGAGTCCGCAGAGTGAAGTCATGTTAGATGTTGTAGCAAGGAGTCAAGCATTTAGGCATTAGGGATATATGTGAATAAAAAGGAACGTATTGATGCGAGTTGTAGTAGGAAAGTTGTGAATGGTAGGAATGAGGCTGGTGCAATTAAAATACTTGGTGGATATTAAAGGGACTAAGTCTTGAGTGCGTTAGGGTTTGCATGAGGGTATGTTTTTTATGTGTAATGTATAGAAGTGAAACTATGGTTATAGAATACAGAGGCATAGATTCTAAAAGTCAATGTGTCAGATGGACAATATTAGGGGCTTGTTAGGTGTGAGAAGAATGATTAAAATGAGAATAAACGCATTAGGAGTGTTGTGGCTTTGAAGAAAGGTTAATGAAGAATTAAACGAGATACATGAGATGTTTTCATATGGAAAGGAAGGATGATAGTCGGTTGGTTAAGCGGATGTTATAGTGGTGAGTTGTGCTGGGAATCGACCGGCTGGGAGACCGAAGGAAAAGTGGATTGCAGTCAGTAAAGGCAATGCCTGAAGAAGAGTAATGAGAGTTTTGGCAGAGGCGGAAGAAAGGTGCATAACAGATGGAATGGTGGTGCTTGTGAGGGTGTTAGTTGGGGGCTTTGCCCAGGGGATGAAATCTCGCATTGATTGGGATTACATTAGTGAGAAGTTCGTTCGCAGTTCGTGAACCCTAGGCGTGGATTTTTCTGACTTCGGCGAGTTCTCACTTAAAAGGTATAAAGGGGTACGGTATGTTCTTCTACTACTTTTCTGTTCCGGTGTATGCTACGCACCTCACCCCAATCTGGCGGTACAAGGTAGATGAATATATATATATATATATTTATATATATATATATATATATTATATATATATATATATATATATATATATATATATTATATATATATATATATATATATCAGCCTCGTTGGGTAGAATTTTATGGAAGGTAGTAAATAATTTAGTAGCTTATCTATTCTATTAATGTATGGATAAAATTAGTTTTGAACATACGTATAACTTGTTTTCCTCTCCTCTGATGGTGTGCATATTTTTTTGTCGAACTCTGCTCTGAATATTATATATATATATATATATATATATAATATATATATATATATATATATATATATATATAATATATATATATATATATATATAATATATATATATATATATATATATTATATATTATATATTATAATATTATATCTATATATATATATATATATATACCTATATAAGTAATATATATAATATATATATATATTATATTATTAAAGGTAATATTGATATTTATACATTATCTATAGTATAACGTATATTTTACAATGTATATATATATATAAATCAGAAATGGAAAATTACTCATTGAAGTCAATAAAGGTGAATTAATTAAGCGAGACTAATGCGTTGTTGTCGTTGTTTTTGCCGCCATTAAGCAATTAATGGAAATGAGATTTCAACAAATGAGCAGAAATTAATTTCAATTTTAAGATTCTTTCTTTTTGCCAATATATTACACAACTTCGCAATTAAACTACTTGTAGACTTGTAATATATATATTGGAAAAAATTACGCAGATTATATTATATAATATATATATATAATATATATATATTTTAGATATTATAAATTACAAAATATATTATATATATTATATATATATATATATTATATATATATATATATATATAATATATATATATATATATATATATATATATATATATATATACCGTGGTAGTGAAGAGATGAACGAAAAACAAAGTGATTTTGTTTTAAAATATTTGTTATAAGAGTTGACCAATAATTATATCTGAAAAAAGTAAAGTTGTCAAAATTAGCACAAATGAAGAAAGAGACGAAGTTCAATCTAGATTTTAAAGAATAATGGTGGAAGGTGAAACTAAAATTGAAATTTCGTGTCTTTAGGTATTTAGGTATTATACTTAGGAGAGATGAAAGAAGAGATGAAAGAAGAGATGAAAGAAGAGATTGATCTTAGATTCAAAGAGGGCTAAAAAGTGTTAATTAATTTTGAAAGAAATATGCAAAAAATGGAATTTTAACCAGGAAGGTAAAAATGATTTCTTTGAACGATTATTTCTTTCTATCGAAAGAGTGGATGCGTAACGTAAAGGTAAAATGTATGTGTGTTTGAAGCACTGATGAGGAGTCGGAGCCGGAGCCGGAGCCATTAGATTTTGTCTAACCGGAGTGTAGCCGTGCAGCCATGTTTTTTTCAATTTCTTTGGCTTCTGCTCCGGGTTCGGTTCTGGCAAATATTTTATTTTTCAACATTTTGTCCAATTTGTGTTTTATCTAATTTTTTTTTTATGTTTTAAAATACTTTTATCTCATTTTAATTTTATTTTCAATGTTTTTGATAAAATTTTGAGTGATAAATATTTAAATATAAATCAAATTTGACGCCTCTCTGGAGTCCCTAAACTGAATTGTTTTGTTCATACACTACGCTCACTACAACTTGCCATTCTAATAAGTAAATTGAAGCAGGTTGTATTAGCCTTAAAAAAACTAAAATGGAAGAAATAGTTAAAAATCATTCTGACAAAGCAGGAATTTTAGATGAAACTACTCTTTGGCAGGGTTTGTTGGGACAAACCTTTTGGACCGTTTCACCAATTTTCCCCGGAAAACTGGGAAAAAACCTATATAATAAAAACTTAAGCATTTTCTGGTACTGAATTATATGAATTAAATAATAGGACCTCGTTTAGCAATAAAATACTGATAAAATTACGGGTAATAGATTGATATATAGACATTGTACATTTCAGGTTTAGTTATGGATGCTAATCATACTTGTAAATATTTATTATAGCTACACAACAATTTAATATTTTCCGATGACCAAATTTACAAACTTGAAAAACAACGTCAATCCAGGCCCATTAGGTGCAACCTTAGAAATTCACTTTGAGCAAAATATCAAGAAATATATCTACTGAGATGGGGATGTAGAAAATGTCTTCAATTCTGACAAAAAGGATTGACAGAGTAAAGTTTCATGATAATAAGTGTTCATATTGAGTAAAAATAAC
>JABUQX010137519.1:17500-32562 GCA_015478945.1 Trachelipus rathkii | reverse complement strand
CTAACCTCTAATCTAATATCATAATAGTTTATATTTATTCCAAAATCACAAGAGATTTTTGTTCATTATTAATTATATATATATATTATAATTCCCAAGGTCATTACGTGATGACCAATAAGCTAATGTTTATTAATTACCAAACCTATTAATTTAAGAATTAAGAGAATTTCAATAGTAAATTATGTAATAGTCTCATTGATACAGTTTGTTCACGCCCATAAAGAATCAGTAACTTGGGCAATTCAGTCTCACTGTGACTGGTAAGGAGACAATCTTTGCTTATTCATGATATGCTTAATTAAGATTTGTGCAATAATAGATAGTACATTTATACGCTTTTATATGTTAAAGCAAATGAAATATTCCATATCTAATTCACATATAAATTGATATGTCTTTTAAGTTTTATATGCTCAAAGTTACATATACTAATTTATTAATTTGTTTGTTTCTATAAATTATACTTATAAATATATATAATATCTTATATATTATATATATAGGATTAGGTTAATAATAGATAATAAAGTTTCATGCATTCTAGTTTCGATAGTTTAGTTCAGTAAATCTACCTTAGTTAGGGAGCTCACAGATGGTTCTAACACTCATTTTCTAAATAAGAGTGCTATTAATGACAATCTCTTAATATATTATCTTATGTAAGAGATATACACCTAATGCTTACTATCAATTATACGATATATAAACCTATTTAGTAGTGTTACCTAACTCATCGATAGCTTTTGAAAGTATGACTATGTTATTATCATTATTGGTTAGAGTAATATTAATAATAGTCTCCAAGTTCATTATGTTCACACCTTCCTCTTATTTGGTTGATGTAGGTATGATTATTGAAATCAAATTTATCAGAGATATAAAGTTATTAAAGTAAATCATATTATAAATCAAATTAATTTTATATAAATATATTCTTACAATTTAGTCATGATTTACTGTGCTTAATAAACGCAGTCTATATATCTAATATCATTACTTTATCTAGAATTTGGTGAGAATGCCTATAATATGTGATTGAGTATTACTTAATAGATGTAATTTTAATCCTTAATCAATCTATTAATTGATTAAATGTATAATGTACAGCTTCGTTAACTATCTTGTACAATTGTTACTTTTTTTATGTTAAATAGGTTGATCTGAGTTCTCTAAATTAATTTTCTATATTTTATGATAAATCATTTTAACTGTATTTTTATTATACATATATTATTAATAATCTTAATAAGAGTAATTTAACAAATCACACCATCAGTTGTTTATTCAATATTTATTCTATATCATCCATAATATCATTATATTATCATCAATCAATATTCTTAACAATACAATATTACAATTTACATGTTATACCTATAACTTTGGTTAATGCTGTTTAATTACCTGACTAATCATATTACTTTAAATTATTAATCCTATTTAAGTCCTATAAATACTTAAAGTAATTTATATCAGTAAGGTTAAAGATATTACAAGGATTATATGTAAAAACAGTTATTAAATTATAAAGGGTTCTCATTAGGTATTGAATGTTATATCTATTAATACATTAATACTGAAGATATTATGTTAAACAGATTGTAATATTCTAAATAGTGTTCAGTGTATGAGTTTCATAGACGGAAATTATCTATAATAGATCCTTCCACGATTGTAAGAAAACTTATCCCTTGTTAAGCCATCAATAATTTTCACTTAACATCTGTCTCCTTGCTCAGTAATCTTTAAAATTAGTAGTTTCATGAAAATTTAGGTAAAAGAAAGATTATAGTTTAATAAGTTATATGTATTAGTCTTCAGCAAATACTAAGTTAGCTGATGGTATTTATTGAAGTAGTTCAAAAGTATTCTATATTCCTCTTCATGAGTATTATATATATATTTAATTATTTGGGTTCCTCACAGAACCTGTTTCAGAAGCTGATAGGAGGCAGAGTAGTACGGAGCCAAAGTAGGCTGTGGTTGATATCTGTTTCTTAGTCTATTTTTTAATATTCTCTTTTATGCCATGTTTGGGCTGTTACATTGAGGGTGTCGGGAGTTCGCCTAGAGGTGTCTTGATCTCAGAAGTTTTATTGTCTCTTTGCCTTATGGAGGTTACTGTATTTTAGGGTTCGCGGTCTTACAGATCATAATCTATGTTTTTGTATATGTGCTATCGTGATAATATAGACATAGACCTTTTCACTCGTCACCGATAATATGTGTGATAGGAATAAAGAAATTGAACGTTTAAAGAGATATAGCTACGCTCCCTTTGTTTTTGAGAGAAGATATTTGAATTCATGGTGTTTAGGCGTTATTATTTCTTGAATCTTTGTTCATATGTCCGTTGATGTTTTTTGGTTTTATCATTACATCATCCGTTTCTTCCATCTCTCATATCTTATTTATTTTCTATACAGTCATTCATGGTTTAGTTCTTCTAGATCTTATTATAGATGTATCGTATTGCATGTGATCCTTTGGGTTCAAGAGTGCTATAATGATTAATGTATATATCTTTGTTGGAATTTAATTATTAGTGGCAATTGATTATTACCACAACATTTGAAAGGACCTTTATTATCATGATATGCAACTAAAGTAATTCGGTAAGTATGGTAGTGTGTATTTCCATCTAGACGTTGGGACTCTAAATAATTGATCAATTAGAGCTTATGGAAGTAATAATGAGGTGGTTAGATATTAAGTTCAATCATCAGGAATCATATAGATAAGTGATTCTTTTATCAGGGTATTAATTTGATTTTTAAATCCTCATTAATCACGATATGGAATATGTAAAAATAACTTAGCAAAATTTTTACGATTAAAGTTATGCTGTACTGCAAATACCAAATAAGTATATGTATTGTTATCTACTTGATTTAGTCTCATAGTTTGTATCTTTTATATTTTATTAAACTCCCGTAACTTTTAGAAGTGTTCGGTATATTATTAGGAAATTATGGCAATATTTAGGTCTCTAATTGAGGATGAATATAAGGTTCCCTGCCCGATTTTTAGTTTATCTTAAGGTCTTTTTTTACTCTTAATGTTCAGTAATTAAATAAATTAATCATATTTTGAAATTGAAAGGTATGTTTACTGCTTTCTCACCTACTTCCCTCATTAAAATTTTATTCGTTATTTATATGTGATGCTTTTTTTTCAACATTCTATTGTTTATTGTTTGCAGTTATTAGTATTATTATGTCAGTGTTTCAAGTTATATATTCTTCAAAGGCTCACGTGGCCTCACCCTTCAAATCATAGGGGCTTAGTCCTATCGTTTAGGAGTTGTTTGTTTCTGTGTTCTCTTTTTTTATATTCAAGATGTAATCTAATGCATATTATTAGATATTTACATTAATTTAGCTAGGTGTTTTCAATAATGCTATAAAGGTGTTTTGAGTATAGATGTCTTCTAATATCATAGTTCCTTTCATGGCTCCTGTCCTGGAAGGCAAAAAATAAAAAATATTTTTATGTAAAATTACCATAGGTATATAGAAATTTTATCAAATATCAATAATAACATAAATAATGTTTGTAGCTATAGAGTTACACAAGTTACCTATATCACATTTCCTTATGGCTTTACATAATTACTGCTATTGCATACCCAGCAGATCTGATTACCAGAGATGTTATTTAGCATCTTTATTTAGCCTCTACTTTTATTCTCAAAATATATAACTATTATATGGCTTAATCATAGGCCCTTCTATTAGGATTCTTATTCTATATGATATTCATTTATTCAATGGTCTATTTTAGTCTAAATAATCTTTAAAATAGTATTATTGTTCTGTATAGGCCAATAAGGATAAGTATTAGACTTTACTAATATGTTCATTACGCTTATTTACGTCTAATATATCTTTTATCTAATTCCTCATATTCTTCCTATCTCTAGAGTACATAGTGTGGCAAGTCTCGATCCCTTGACATATTTACTACCTATTTATGTTTGGGTCTAGGATTAATAATTCACTGTAAATGAGATATTTCTTCAAGCTGTAACGAATAATAGTTACTATTGCAACATCTATCGTAAATCTAAGAACTGATTAATCTTATATTATTTCTACGAATCTTTTTAGGTTAATGTTTTTTATTTTTTTAAAAATTAATTTTATTTATATTATATTTATATATTACAGTATCACCTCTAGTCGATATATAACATAAAATGGGTCTGCAGTACATAATCGGTTAACATTTCTGTTTTACGGAACTGTTTTAACATTTTCTCTCGAACTCGACTCATATATTTTATCTGGGATGTTCCTCTAATATAGAAACCATATATTGTGGGGTTAAATAGTCCTGTATCTTCTCCGCGCTCTGCCCTATTCTAATATCCATAATATTCGCATCTAGATATTTAGAGAAGGTTAAAGTAAGTTTCTTATCATCATGATCTCCACCCCCACTGATAACTATTTCCCAACGATTTAATACACTGTGTGACTTAAAGTGTTCATTCACCCATTCTTCAGCATGTTGGCATACACAAAGTAATTTCGTCTGAACTCATAAAAACACGTCTGTTATAATCATAATGGTCACTACATCTGAAATATGCAAAACCGTCTGGCTTTCTTCTATATAAGAAGGATACATCACTTTTCGGGATATTGATTTCCCAATGCACAATGTCACGTATAGAGTGTTATTTATCAAGACGAACATTCCTATACGTAGTAGGAATTATATTCAATCAATTGGATTAAGATAAACTTTTATTAACAGACAGTAGCTAATCAACTTCTTACTAGGTTTTCTAAATTCTTAAAAGATATACTTATATTAATTAATTATAATTATTATTTATTATTATATTAATATATATATAATTTTTATATTCTATTATATAATTATTTTAGGCTATTATAAATTTATATATAGTCTAGTACGGTTATTTTATATCTATTACTTATTAGTTATATTTTATTTTCATTTTATACTAATATATTATCATCAACTTTTATCTATATTTTCTATCATCTTTCTTATATATTATCTATATATATTATATAATATATATATATATATATATATAGTATTCTATTCTAGCTTTGTTTTATATTTTTTTTTATTATGGGATTTGTGCTCGACATTCTTCGGTCTCTGTCTCTAAGTATTCGGTATTCCGGCCCTATTCTCGTGTTTCCAAACCACCTCTCGAATCTTATTCGTCCGCTATTTCGGCTTTTCTGCTCTGAACTATTTCTGGCGCCCGCATATTCTCGTAGCCTCTTTATTATCAACATCATCTAAAACTTACACGTAATCAACATTAAATGGGAACAGTTTATTTTCAATTTTTCAAAAATTATGTTTATATAAATACTTATTTTTTCTACCAAAATACAAATAAACAATATAGCCAAATTCTTCTGATAGCATTATGATCACGATCATAATCACTTGTATTTGTCCAGATCCTATAACAAGGGCTCACTATGCGACACTTATTTTACTAAATTATTTCTTTTAAAATATGTATATTCATGTTTCAGATGATTAACGGAGGGTAAATGTACCCATCAGTACTACGTAAGCTGGTATACTTTTCTCTTTCCGCCGTATGGCCATCCTCTTATATTCGAGAGAGTTGCGACTGGTGCTATAATTCCAATTTCATGTATTTCTTTTCTTATCTATGTGCGACACTTCTACTAATAGAGATTCTCGGACGCCATTCAATATCCCTTCGAACATGTTCCAGGGAAGTTTTGCGTGTGTAAAGATAGTTTTATTTACCTATTGGCAGAAGCATATCACTCGATTCATTTTCACCTATTCATTGTCTTACTCACACATCGGGCAGTGCCTGCCACAAGCTTTCACAGCATTACTATGATGTCACTGCTCGTGTCAAACTCCAGCATTATAAGGGTTTTATACATTTTTACAAAGATGTTACCTCTCGCATCGCTGGATTACATATGAAACCTTATGAATTATGTCTTTATACATGAGAACTTGGTTTGATACATATCATTGTATCTCCTCTATTCCCTATTTATACATGGTGCTGTGAGCTGCCAATCAGAAGATGTTTGACTGATTATTACTAGTTTGCAAAATATTCCATCTGTCCATGTGAGCCATATTTTGACAAACTGCACACTATAAACAAAGCATAACTTGATTGTGAAAAGTTCGCTCCAAGTGATCTCTTCTATTTTAGTGCAATAAATGTCTAATTTTATAATAAGGCACCTTAAGACGGCAGAGATTATGCTTCAGCTGGATTTAATTAATGTTCTAGCCTTGAAGACACTTCCTTAAGGAAATCAGATAGAGAAAAGCTCGTCTACAGGCTGGTATTTACTGGTTGATGTGAAAATCCTTTTGTTGTTGTAGTCTAAATTTCCTTATAGATTCCTGCTGATTCAAGTCTAAATTTATAATTTCAGCTATGATAGATGATCAGAAATTAAATTATTAGGTCGTTGATGAGCTGGAAAGTCAAAGATCATGAAATTTTAAGTACTCATTATTCTATCTTCTCGACGATGATTCGACGTAGTTATATAGGAAAGTGAAGCTTGAAAGTTTCCCATTTTTCATTCTATTAAATGTGATATGTGTTAAATATTGTGGCAAGATTCTAGTGAGGTATCGTTCATTATATATCAGAAAGGAATGGTTGAAGAGTGAGTAGTAAATGACTAAAGTCACGCATTCTTCTGCTAACGTAGAGGGTGGTGTTATTTGTATCTACAGTTAAAAGGTAAAAAGAGCTGAGCCTATACGGATAGTAGTACCAGTCCCAAGTCAAAGAAAGATAAACAGAATCTGCCGTCAGTGATCTATTTTGCCTAATTATGGTTTTGTACGGCCATGAGTTGACAAGGACACGACTATAATTTTGAAACCGTATTTCTTGGAAGGTGTCTCAGGGGGTGGAGAAAACTAGCCCTGAGAATATTTTAGAGTGGACTGTTTAATAAGACATCTGGTCGTGGAAGAGAATAGCGAGCAGACCTGTGTGCAGCATTCTGCACCGGTGCTAGATCAGTCGCCGATATAGGTTGAGAGTAGATAGTATTTAGAGCGAGACGGAGAATATGAATTAATGTGTAGCTATTGGTCAGCCTGAGCGAAGGAAACTAGAAGGTTAGCTCGACTGATAAATGGCAAGAAAACGAAGGAGCATGTATGCTTTCTGGGAGTTATGGCGTCTTGAGGAGGGCGTTGGGAGTCAATATATATTAGAGCTCATATGTTATGGTGTGAAGCAAAGAAATTGGGTTTGCATGGTAGTAGTCAGGAAAATCAATATGATGATTATTAGGCTCTATCACCTGTATAAGGAGTAGTAATATGATGGATATTTTTATTCTGTGGGGTCAATATTAGCAGATGGAGTATCTAAAGCATTAAGGAGATAAGTATGCCTTAACTTGCATTAATAGGTAGGTAGTAGATTATTTCTTGAGTTTTGCATACGATTATCATTATATATATTTTTGTATAAGAGGTAGGGGTGGAGTAGTGTATGTTGGGGTTGTTCTGTCATCTCAAGGGAACGGTTATGTTGGATATTGATTCTATGGCACCGTCCATACAGCAAGTCTGCCAATGTAATTTAGTGATACATGCTGAGATCTAGTGATATATGAGTTGATTTTAATAAGCTATATATTTAGTCAGAATATATGTCCTGGGTGACACAACTTCATGATTTTAAAGACGATTATGGACAAAAATGAATGTAAAAGCGAAGAATATCGTCTCATTATGTGTAGTGGCCGAAGACATGAGTGTACGATGGGTGAGTTACACTTCCTCCGTAGACGATCTACTTGTCCATTAGCGTCTGGAATATAAATCCCTCATTACAATGCCACAATCAATATTGGCGGTGTAGACGTTAGTCCACATATTGATATCCACTTGCTCTGGTAACTGTCCTTTACCATCAATCAATTTAGATTCTTGATTTGGAAAGCGTTCTCCCTGGTCTCATTAATTACTAACATCGCCTAGGGTTATTCCCGGATAATTTTCTTAGGTGAGAATGTAGTAGTTTCACTTATTTATAACTCAATATCTAGTACATCCATCTGAGAATGATAAACTGTCTAGCAAGTTCACTGTATCAAATTTTGTTAGTTGGTATTCTACAGGCTTTACCCTATTACTCCAGAATAAATTCTGTTGCTAACATCTTGAAAAAGCATTTCACTCTCTTAGCCTTTACCACAGTTCCATTCATGTTGTATGCAAAATGGGCAGTCATCTACGGATGGAGGTTCACTGGGTATTTGTGTTGTGTGTTTGTTTGGTGGTGACCATCATAATAACTCGTGGCAGGGTGGGTGGTTTGGCTTTTTTTATTATTCTATCTCTTGTCACTTTTCAGACGAGAAACTTTTTGAGCTATATTAATATCGTAGCTTTGGTAGGCGGAAGCATGTACTTTCATACGTGGTCTTAGGCCTTAGCGGACTAATCATTGTTCATTCAAAAGCGCAAGATTTTTAATGGTGTTTATGTTTAGTTTAATTATTAGTGGAAGATCAATGATGTTTTTCTCTCTGTGCCAAGGTCTGGCCGTTCACGTTATGGCAGTTGTGTTTTGTTTCTAATGGGCGGGACTCGAGTGTTCCAGGTATGGCGTCAAGGTTTCCCTCGTTGGCCATTCTCTTTTGGTCCAGTTTCGATTCTCGGTGGGCGCCTCGGTGTTGCAATAGCACAGGAAGCAGGGATACTGTTTTTGGTGTAATGGGCCTTCCGCTTTGCTGTACCGTATTTCCATAATTGTTTTTATTTTGAGTAACGTTCGGTATATATCCATTCCATCCGGACCTGGAGTAAGTTGGTAATGTCCTCTTCTGCAAAGTCTTGGTGTTTCTTGGTCATACTCTCATCACAGGTGTAGTTGTGCTCCGTACTGAGAGTAGCCACTGGGTATAAAGGAGTGCTATACCTGTTTTGCCTGTTGTTGGTATCAGCGACACACTTTGAAACAGATCTGAGGCAGGTAGGTTGTTCAATTTTAACATTTAGTCTAGCTCACTCATCACTGCAAGCGTAATGTCTTAGAAGTGCACCACTAGTAATAGAGTACCATATTAGGTAGGCCTGCAACTATCACTGCAATAAACACTATAGGTTATCATCTGACTGGAAGAGCCTTCCCACAGCTTTCTGTATATTCTCTGTTTTGAAATAAGAATATTTACGAAGCTTTGCATGGTCAAGTAAGTCATTTTTCATGCAAAGCCCTGCCTCCTGTAAAGCCTAGACAGACGTTCAGTAGACAACTGTATTGCTAGGCTAATACAATTCTAACTCTCATACAAATGATCGTTCAAGTTCTAACTACCTTCGGGATGTGAACTAATGACCGTACCAATTTATCAAAGATACTTTCAGTATTTATCAAATTGGATGATTATGACATCTCCAGAGTCATTTTGGGCATTTCTATCAGTGATAATTGGAACGTGTCATAATTGTTACGCATCATCTATAACATATGCTGTTCCTCGAACTTAGCGATGAAGCTCTAGCAGATAAGCTCATGCGCTAATGCCGGTACGATATGTGAGTATCTTGAGCGAGTTAACGCATCGTATATCGCAAGCACTACGTAGTTGAGCTGAACAGCATGAAATGTTGGTTCCTATTTCCGGGGAACTACTGCATATAATGAGTTTTTGGGAGATCCATGTATTAGGTATAATAGTCACAGAAACGTATGGCTATGCCTGTAGAGTGTATGGTAGACTTCAGCAAATTACCGTAGAATATATAAAATTAATGGATTTACTAAGCACCTTCCGATCATTTACTTATATTCTGCTCAAAAGTACCATTACCAAATTAACGAAAAAATTATCAGCTTTTTTTTTGTTTTGACGTTTCAGTGTAAGTTTTTTTTTATATTCTCCTCTTAAATGTGATATATGAACCGATAACTTATATTGTAATCTATACTATTTATCGGGTACCGTAATTATTGCGAAGTGTATTATTTCGGCTCGAATTATATATTGGTAGGGTTTCGTGATATACCTTTTTTTATCCGAATTACTATCGAGTAAATTCGGTATTGGTTACTTTTTCACTAATTACGGCCATCCCTCTAATATTTATATTATTTTATTATAATATATTATATATATATTATATATATTTATATATTTATATTATTTATATAATATATTTAATATATATTATAATATATATATAGTATCTATATATTTATTATTTCTTTTATTATTATCTATATTCTAATATTTATTTTTTTATATTATATTTTTATATTATTTTATTATATATTATATTTATATATATATATAAATTATTATATATATATATTAATAGTTATTATGTACTTTAATAGTTTATTATTAATTCTTATATGTATATTATATATTATTTTTTAGTTTAATATTATATAATATTTTATATCTAAATATTATTTTATATTATTTATACTATATATATATTTTTATATATTAATATATTATTATTATTCAATGTTTAGGTACTGCCTTGTAATTAATATATATTCTGTTTTGGTCATAATATTGTAAAGTTTTCTTATATTTATAATTTTCTACATACTTTAAAATAGTCTTTTAAACATCCAGAAGTACTTATTTTTAGTTAGTATTATAATTTTTATTAATGTGACTTTTTTCATATTTTGTCAGGTGTTTCTTTATTAACTTCAGTTGCCTGGGCCTTACTTGGATTACTGGTACTAAACTTTCTGCTGTTTATTTGATTTGATTTCTACTATATATTAATATATATATATAATATATATATTATATATAATTTTTATTGTAATATATTATAGGTTATATTTGATATTATATATTATATTATATTGTGTTATATTATGTGTTATATATACTATATATATATAGTATATATATATATATACTATCTTATTATATATATAATTATATTATATAATATAATATATTATATTTATATCGTCAAAATACTGCAACCACAAGGTTCGTGGGCTAAGGAAGGGTAAGAATAAGGTTGAGAACGTCTGAAGCCACTTTATTGGGCATTGACAAGGACATGTGGTGGATTCATCCCCAGAATCCGTAGGTTGATAGAAGTGTGAGGCAGGTGCCAGCTCAAGGGTCTCGCATAATGTTCGTGAGGTCGGCCCTGCAACACATAAATGTTGGTACGTACGGTGAAGGCCGATGGAGAGTGGTGGTGGGTATGTCTCAATAGGCCGTGCATGACTCCCTCTGGTACGGATGACATGCCTGGACACCGTCCTGGCATGCTCTCGATGATGGGCGAATGTCCTGGACATTGATTTGATCCCATACGTCGTGTGCAGTTCCTGGAGGGTCCGTGGGGGGGGGGGGGGTTGAAGCTGTCGGATCCGACGTTTTAGGATATCGGTTGAGGTACGGACTATATGCTGGCCACTCCCATGCCGTAATTTGAACCGTCCTAAAGTAGTCGTTCACAACACATTGGGCTTGTGTGGTCTTGCATTGTCATGCATTAGATGAAAGAGTCACCGATATAGGGGCATATGGCACGACATATGGTTCGAGGATGTCCTGTGATATAAATTACGGGGTCGCAAGAGTGCTCCATCGAAGATAAACTAACTCCGTAGGCTCCTGATAAAGGATTGGCCTTCCCAGACCATAACCGACGCACCTCCAAACGGCGGCACAGCACATTGCATTGCGCAAACCTCTCCGTCGGTGGTCGGGTATACTTTAGCACGCCTGTCGCGAGGCGTAGAGAACACACCTCTCGACTCGTCCGTAAAGAGCACCTTTGCCCAATCGTCGACCTTCCAATGGATGTGTTCTCGGCAAATGTCAGTCGCGCCCTTCGATATGTCGGGGTGTGCATGTGACCTATGAGCAGGCCTCCGGGGCCGTAATATATTGCCTGCAAGTGCGTCGACGCACTGTAATTGTCACTCACCCTTGGCCGCGGTACCTCAGCCAGCTGTATCACAGAATGTCGTGCGTTGTGTGGGGCCTCTGCAATGCACGCAGACGTATAAATCGTCTTCCACGGGTGTCGTGCCGCTGGCCTACCTAGTCCTCTGCCGGCCGATCAATGTGTCACCGTTTTCCTAGTACCGTTGGACACCCGTCAATCGTTGTTTGTGCGCTACACCGAACATCGACCAAGTGGCCCGGTCAACACTCGACGTGTCCTCGGTGGTGGAGTGTTGTTATCTGGCACCACTGATCTCCATGACATTTAAGCATTATCCTCTCCATGATTAGTCGGAGTCGCTTCGTACGTGACGATCCTCTCTCGTATTATACCCCCGAACAATATACCTATCCCCACCTTTCCCAAGGTCTAGTACGTGGTTTTAGTTTTCCTAAATTTATCGCGGTGACAGGCCCCAATACTGCAGCGAATTCTGATCGGTTGTTAATAAGTTACACTGATTCGCTGTCGTCTGTATTGGTGTGGGGTTTCATGGGTTAGGGGCCTTCCCGTTCCTTTCAAGCGAATAAACATTTAACTAAGTGGGCGAAAGGCTTGCCGGCGTTATTTCATGGAATAATAGTATTATAAGAGATATATATATATATAATATATATATATACTATAATATGATTATATATATATAATATCATAGTATATATATCAGAATATATATATATATATACTTATTATATATATATTTTTATATGAGCCTATATATATATATATATATATATATATAATATATATATATTATATATATATATATTATATATAATATATATATATTATATATATTAGGTATTAAGGTTATATATATATATATAGTTATATATATATATATTATAACATATATAGTATTACAAGTAAATAGGCTAGCTCATAGATATATGATGAATAATTATTAATAATAATAGTATATGTATATTATATATATTTATATATATATATTATACATATATCATATTAAAAGGATACCAGAATGTAAAAAGAAAGTTAGCTTTGGCACTGAAATTCATTGCAACAGGTGACAGTTTCAGAGCCTTTATCAAATTATTCAAGATGTCACCTCAACTTACTTCACACATCTATTGTATGCTTTCACTGTATTCTATTACTTCTTAAAAGTAGACATAACTTAGTAATATTTTTTGCCATTTCCAGATGACAAGTACTTTGCAGGATTTGGAAATAAATGGAACTTTCCAAATTACGTTGGTACCTTAGGTTGGAAGCAAACTATGATGTTGTTTATATATCGATCTTTTTGTTGGTGTAATTATTATTCCACTTGTTTTACTGTTTGCCTTATTTTTCATTTCTGATGTAAATGTAAGCTCAAAACTTAAGTGATTGCTATATATTAAATTATCTTTCGAGAATCATATAGTCTCAGATCTATGGGAATGCAAAAGAAAGTGACGTTTTCATATAATTAACAGAAACATTTTGACTGCATGAAATAAGTTTCAATCATTGTTTTACTTAATAATATCAAGGTGAAAATTCCTGTAAGAAATTAAGTACTTTATCTTCTATCAAGAAGAGAATCAAGGAATCAGAAACATTATTTTATATTACATGATTTCACAAAACATTGGGAAAATTTGAATTTTTTCTTTTTGAGCAATTTTATAGTTAGCTTTACCATAAAAAGAACTACATTAAAATAAATGAATAATCACAAGCAATTCAAATATGACTTCCGCTAAGGTTTACGCCGCTAGGGTACGCAATTTTATTTTGGAAGAAAAGGTAAAGGAATATAACATAAAATATGTGATCGTAAAAATTAATCGAAAAAATAATCTTAGCACCAATCTTAGCACTCGACCTTCTCATCTGCTCCAAAAGACTGGGAGGATGAAGGGCTTGGCTGTCCATGCAATAGGCCAGCCAGTGATGAGAGAACAGAAAAGTAGAGAAGAATATAGGACGAGCTGCCTAGGGTGGAAGTCGAAAGAAACCCCCAGTCAACAAGCTGAAGCGCCTTTTACCCTAGGCAGTCGAATCAAGTAGGCTGCCTAGTAGGCCCGAGTTATTATACCTTTTTATGTGGCAGACGCATGCTTGGTGGTAAGATAAAAAGATTCCCAGCTCACAGAGGCTGCCTTTGAGCTATTCTTTGCGTGTACACGGTGATAGGCACGTTTGTGAGGGGTATGGTTGGTGGGCCACAGTTAACGGAAGGGAACAACTGTCCTAAACGGGACTAGCTTCACTAATGGACATCGTGTCAGAGGTTGAAGATTCCATTATTGGCACCACTTGTCAACTCGGATCAGGTTGTGGGAAGGTCTCACCGGTACACCGTGATAAAGCCCTCCCACGGGACATACGAACCGTCTCTGTTCCTCTAATCCCACGATCACTGAGAGATCTGCCAACACTAAAACAGGTCTATATCATATCGGGGAGGTCGTACCAATCTTGCCAAACGCAGCAGTGGTCTCTTTCTTCTCCTCGAACTTGCGTCATATTTTCTATAACTAGTTATCATCTGCTTCCTCTTACTGGGATCGTCAGGTGAATCCTAACCATTTCTACTCTACCTCGGTCCTAGTCTTGCAGCAGACAGAGCGGTACTCACCACGAAAACATATATATTAGTGATGGGACGATGAGAAATTTGTCGATGACGATGAACCCGTGACATATGAGATTTAAATATGTTGTGCTGCCGATTACGAATGGAATTTAAAGGTTGAAAAAGGTATACAGTCTTAAAAATTCTTACTCTCTCTCCTCTCTCTCTCATACTCTCGTCTCAAGTCGATAGCTCTCTCTCTCGTCTCTCTGTATATATATCTGCACTAGATATTATGATATTTAGTATATATCAGGTCAAAAGGCTGCCTTATATAGTGTAGTGATATATGATATATAGTTATATAATTATATACAGTCATGAAGATAAAGTGCTGCTCTATAGGCAGTGTATTATAGAGCAGTTAAGAAGGATGCCTAAATAAGGCAGATAGGTATACAGTTACAAGTAAGAGTAGCTGCTTACGGGTAGGTATATATATAGTATATTATAGTATATATATAGTTATTATATATATATATCAAAGCTGTAGACC
>JABUQX010137519.1:10000-12500 GCA_015478945.1 Trachelipus rathkii | reverse complement strand
TTTATGAAAGAGAGAAAAGAGTTTTTTCCCCAAAGTGCTGTTAGGTTTATTAATATTACGATTACTATTTAATAATATTGTGATTATAATAGTTAATATATGAAACTATAATTATGGCATAAAGAAACATGGCTCTGTTAATTTTTATCGATTTCAAAAGTGGTGTTTACTTTAATTCTTAAATTTTTTTCCTCTATCTACAAATGGTAATTGTTACCCAGAGGGTTGTCACCCCTGATTTTTATAAAAATCACAGGATCGACTCTAAAAAAATAATAATGAAGAATAGTCAAAACGAAAATTGTCACTTTCTTTAGGAAAAAAGTTACAGCGTCACAAATATGTTAAAACTCCCATAGGATTTTGTTATAGTAGGCTGTAAAAGAAATTGAGACAGCATGCCACAGTAAAGAAAAAGGTATAGTCATAATGGGTGATTTTAATTTTCCTGGCATTAAATGGGATTCCTTGTCTAATACGGACCATAGTAGTTCAGTATTTATAAATTGTATACTAGATAACTTTTTGTGCCAGATGGTCCATGAACCCACAAGACACGATGCACTATTAGACTTAATATTAACTAACGATGAAAGTATGGTGGGTGAGTTAGAGTTGAGGAGAATTTAGGACTTAGTGACCATAATATAATTAGATTTAATATGAATGTGATATCTGGGGCCCAAATTGCCAAGTTCAATAAGGAAAGGATCCTAGATTTCCGAAATGGTGATTTTACCAATTCGAGACATACTTAGTATAATTGACTGGGAATAAAGAGTTTTAAAGACCAAAAAACTGTTTTATCATGTGGGAACATTTTAAGCAAATGTTTAATTGAATATTTCAGTCAGTATTTTTTAAAGATAAACCCATTAGGGTGTCGAAGAGAAAACTGTTTGGTGGAATAGATAGATAAGAGAGAAATTAATGAAAAGCGTAGATGTTTTTAAATATTCAAATATTCAAATGTAGTAATAGGGAAGATGATTTAGAAATTATAGGAAAAATAGAAACGAACTTAACAAGTTCAATAAGAAGGCAAAGAGAGAGGCAGAAATTAATTTTAGCAAGGAATAGTAATAAGAACCCGAAGAAGTTTTTTAGCTTTTATAAATTAAAAAGTAAGAATAGGGACAATTTGGTCCAATTAAAATTTGATGAAAATTTAGTGAGTTCAGATAAGGAGTTGTCAACATTTTCAATGCTTATTTTTGCTTCAGTGTTTACTAGGAAAGATTTAGATAATAGTTTAGAGACTAATAGTTCTTGTATTCATGTAACAAATAGACTTACCGAATATTTGAATTTGACTTAAAAGATATTAAACGGTTTATTTAGCCCATATTGATCCAGGTTAAGCTGCAAGGGCCTGATGGGTATATCGGTAGAATTCTGAAAGCAGTGGTAGTATTCAGTTGCAAAGGCACTGAATTTTGATTTAAGCGATTCTATAACATTGGTGAGTTACCAGATTGGATTGGGAAAACTGGCATATTGTTGTGCCTATTTATAAGAAAGGTAGAAGGAAGATTTGGGAAATTATAGGCCAGTTAGCTTAACATCTTTGGTTGTTAAAGGGTTTTGGAAAAAGTTACTGAAAGGTCATATAGAGAATATTTAGAAGATAACAAGTATTGTACGACTCCCAGCACGCGGTTTCAGAAAGGGTAGGTTCATGTCAGACAAACCTTTTAGAATTTATGCGAATTACATCTGACTGCATTGGACCGAGGAGATCCATTGATATTGGTAATTTAGACTTTTAGTAAAGGCTTTTGATAAGGGTCCCCACATAAGGCTGATGAAAAAGTTTTTTGCAATGTGGTATAGGTGAGTGGTACATGGGTTGGATTAAAGAGTGGTTGCGAAATAGAAAACAGTGTGTACAACTAAATGGGAATAAATCATCCATGGGAAATAGTGAAGAGTTGTGTCCCACAGGGTTCAGTGCTGGGCCACTATTGTTCCTCATATATTTAAATGATTTAGACCAGGGACTTAATGCAAGGTTTCTAAGTTTCCAAGTTGATACTAAAGTGGCCACCTCAGTTAGGAATAGTGAAGGATGGGCATAAGATTCAAAATGATCTTGATAAAATTCTTGGTGGGGCAATAAGTGGCAATTGAATTTTTAATTAGTAAAAAGTGTAGGGTTTCTTCACTAGGTTACTCAAATAAAAGTTTTAACTCGATATGAATGGGATTGGCTTGCCTACTGTGGACCAAGAAAAAGATTTAGGTGTGATTATAAGCAGTAATGTGAAAGAGCTATTCAGTGTTTGGAAGCTAGAAAAAAGCTAATAGATGCTGGGCTAATAAATTTCCGCAATGTTGTTTATTAAGAGCAAGGAAAGTAATAAGTTAAAACTGTATAATAGCTATGTTTAGGCCAGGTAATAGGTATTGTGCACAAATTTTTGGGCCCCTATTTAAATTAAAGACTTAGATATGCTAGAGAGATTGCAACGTAGAGAACAAGGATGATTTCTGGGTTTGA
>JABUQX010137519.1:0-5000 GCA_015478945.1 Trachelipus rathkii | reverse complement strand
GAGATTTATAGAATATGAATAGATTTGTGCGAATAATGCCCAAAAGTACTCATTTTGGGATTTATTGTTTTTTGGGTATATCACTAACGAATACCCACGGGTACGTCCGCCGATGTCAGGAGTCGGGGGTCTCTCGGCCTCTAGGTGGACTACGGGGACTAAATCCCCCCTCCGGGGATGGTCTCCGGAACCCCGCTCTTTGGTCTTTGGGTGTCGCGGGGGTTCCTCCGACCATCCCCTCCGGGGTATTAAACGTCCCCCCCTCTGTCCCCCCGTCGGGCTCGAGCCCCCTAAAAGGTTATACTCCATTTATGGGGGCTCGTGACTCACTGTGCCGTAAACAGTATATATATATATGATATATATATATATATTATATATATATATATATATATATATAATATAATATATCTACAATATAATTAATATATATATTATATATAGCTTACGGGAAAAAGTAAACCATTCATCACCTAGCAAACTCCATTCGATGTTTTGTTAAATGTTGCCAACTCAAAATGAAGGCAGATCTATTTAATATTTTAAAATTAAAAAGTCAAAATGACAATATTTGATGAAAAAAGTATCAAATAGGTCGTATAAATCCATATTTAAAGTTAAATCAAAACGACAGAGTTGTTACCTGTAAATCTAAAAAATTTGATAAATCCAGTAATAATATTTTGCGAAAACAGTATACTTGGAGCCAATGTTTACTATTAACATAAAAATAAAGCTTTCCTCCTATTTTCGGAATTTTCAATTCTTTCTTACACTTTTCACAAACTTTTTTATCTACTATGAAACAAACTATAAAATCATTTACGTCATCCAAATTTGCTCAAACACTTTTCAAGAACTTATAAACTATTATGAAACAAAATGTTGCAAGAGTATGCTAAAACTTTATAATACATTTTTCACAAAGTATTTTGAAATTAACTTTATTATCTGAAAATTAGGAACAAAAAAATTTATGATGGACCTTCTTACTTCAGTATGTTTGAATGACTAAGGAAATCTTTTTTGATTAGAAATATAAATATTTTATTTGAAACGGTCAAAATAAATGCCCAAAAAGAGATAAAGGCCCATGTCACAAACATCTTAGTTCATTCCCAAAGAGGTTTCCTCGGATTTTGTTAACAAATATCGGTATATAATATTCAATTTCAAGTCAGACGAATAATTCTTCATATTAGCCCTATATATAGATATGATATATATATATATATATTTATATATATATTTAATATATATATAATATTTATATATATATAATAATTATATAATATATATATATATATATATATATACCGATAAGACGGGGCAATTCGGTCCAAAATCAGGGGTACTCAAAATGCTAAGGTTTTATGGAATACATTTTTGTTATTTTTTTTTTCAAATTTTTTTTTTTATATTTAAATGGTTTATCCTTTTAGGAGTAAATGAAGTATATATTGTTATTTGTATATATAATTTATAGGATTTAATGTTTAGAAAGACCGCTATTGTAACGTGGATAATACCGAATGCCCCGACGATTGGGGGGCAGGCAATTCAGTCCTCATTTCAATTTTTCCATCCCTGAAGAATCTCTTCAATTAAAAATGTTTTTTATTTAAATAAATGGTGATAACGGGTATTTCCGTTTGGACGGTTTTGGGTGTTACTTTACTGATTTTTAAGCACTTGGGGTTCGAAAAAACGTAATATAAATAGTTCGAGTTTGCAGTTCGGTTTTTTTTGTTCAAACTGCTGCAAAATCTTATAATAAAATAAAGGTACTTGTAACTACAAATCTAACCGTAAGGAATTTCCTTAATTCTGATTAAGGTTTCGCTAATCTTTTTTATTCCTCGCTCATTAATACAGAAATATTTAGGGGACAATTAATTAATACGTTTGTACAGATGAAGTCGTTATTTTGAGACAGATGTATTGACAAAAACTAACGCAAACGCTGTTTTGACATGAAATTATGAACGCAAGTCTCAAGGCGTATTTTATATGGTCGTTCTTTATTAATATCTAATAATATTTGATAGCTGATAACTGTCGGTTAGTTCTAAAGAACACAACCAAAATAATGTTCGAGTTTGCGTTCGTTTTATCTAAAACGCAAAATCTGGGTAAAAAAATGTCCTCAATCAAACGTGTAAGGATTCACTTAATTTTCTTATTGTATTTCATATATTACAACAGAATTAAGGAAATTACTTACGTTTTTGGTGAGCTCGTTTTTTTTTTACGATTTTGCGCTATTTGACAAAAACGAACTGTAATGTTATTAATTCTGTAAGATTTGCAATTCTTTTTGTATTTATATTACACAGAATTAAAGAAATTCTTTACGTTTGGTGAAGCGTTTTCTTTTACGATTTGCGCTGTTTGGACAAAAAACGAACGCAAACGCTTTTAACGAAAAACGAATGCAAACATCGAGCGTTTTAAGGCACATTACGATTTTCAGTAGAAACCAAACGCATAAAGAACGAAAAACTGACTTAAGGGTATCTGGCAACATCTCATCAGGACGATATCCCTTTGTATTTCCTTCGCCATGTATATTTTGCGTAAGTGTGAACCTAATCTTTGCTGGAAAAAATTTGTATAAGGTTAATTAGGCCTAAAGTTGAAAAACTTTACTATACCTATCTTAGCTGTAGAAGTTGTAAAAATTATTTTAAACATTATATTTCGGAGATCTTTTTTGTAAAATTTAAAAATAACTTTAAATTTTAAATGAAGATTTCAATGTGGGACCGAATTGCCCCACGCAATTTTATTAAACCTGCCGACTGAATTTGCCCCATGTATACAATTTTTTATAATTACAAACATATTTAATCTCTTGGGCACCTGAATGACTCCAACGATTGCTAATTTAAGGTCATGAACATTTTTAAGTATCTATATCTGAGACTCCAATAATGTAGTACAATTATTTTGACCTGTATGATTCTTAGCAATAGGCCTAAAATTTACCCGATTTTAATAGTGCTCAGAAAAAGAAAAAACAATCACAAATTAATGGACTTTAATTAAAGGTTTCATAAAAATTTAATACAATGAAAATTAAAAAATACATTATTTCTTATACATCTTTAAAAGATATATAAACTTATACATACGTAATTAGGCATATTATTGAAGCCACTGGACGAATTTGCCCCACGTGGGAAACCGAATTGCCCCACATGGATACCAAAATATTGCCCCGTCTTACGGTATATATATATATAAAGACAAATCAACCCTATACAGCATAGACATTGAAAAAGCGAATAGAATTATGGTAACAAACTAAAAAGTAAAAAAATGGTTAATATAATATATATATAATAATAATATATATATATATGATATATCTATATAGTATGTATATATAGTTAGGTTAAATAAGCACACAAAAAAATATTATAATGTAATTCTAATAATGAAAGTTTTAAAAGTTTTAATAAAGCTCATTCAGCCTGACCTTGGAGGGGAGTGATTGGGATAAGACCCCTTGGAGGGGGTGAATTATACCATATGGGGTAGCAAATACTTACTTTTTAACCTATAAAATTAAATCATGATTAAATTTTTAACTAATATTTTTATCAAAATATATTTAATATATATTCAGTTAATTGATAATATATACGTAATATAATAATATAAAAAATTATCAATAATAGAATACATATAAAATAAGATATTAAAAAAATAAGGTGCGTCCGATTCACGCCTCTCTCTCAAAAATTTGACCGGGTTTATTCCCACTTTTAGAATAAATTTCATTTTGTAGTTAGTTTATCTCACCAATATAATTAGAGACTATTCTAATTTATTCTAAAATTTCAAGTAATATTAATTATCGTACTTTAAAAATTGGCGCTAATAATAAAAATGTTTAAAATTAACGACAAACAGAAGATGGTCCGATTACCCCACAATTTTACGGTGGAGATAGAATACAGAGACACAAGTAGAGCACACCAAAGAATTATAGATACAACTCTAACATAGATATTTGAGACAACACAAAACATCTTCAATACTGCCCCAGATTTAAAGACATAGAGAGAGAGAAAACATACCTGAGTGTATACAAACTACGAATAAATAAATTAAATAACCTTATCAATAATAACTCATATTCAATATATTATAAATAAAGTGAAAGTTAAATAAAAACCTCAAATTTTCCCCAACAAGAATAGAAATAACATATGCCACAAGAAGCGAGACAAATTGTAACCTCTCTTATAATTATCCTCTACAAACTCTCAAAAACATTTCGCTCAGAAATCAGACAAAGATCTCGCCCTCCTAACTAAAACTTGTAGTAGGAAAACACACCTCCGACCGACACCGACAAATGCGGGATATATCCAAAGATGGAGAAGCAACTAAATATTCAAATTTAACATTTTAACTCTTATATATAATCTAATACTCGGTTGGAAACTAACCACCTTCTAAAAAAGTGTAGAGGCCACAGATACACCCCACAATCCCGTACAGAACATATAATAAATATTAATCTATAAATATAAAAAAGAATAAAAAAGAAAAGATATAACAGAGCACTAATAGCTATAGTAATATATATTTAAAGATCACAAACTAGCTACCATATCCACTAACTACCTCCTTATATTATATATATAAATATATAATATATATATAAAAATATATATATATAATATATATTAATATATATATATATAATATATAATATATATTATTATAATATAATAATATATATATTATCTAAAAAAAATTGATATTATGCAAAAGATATTTTTAAATATAGATACACTAACCGTATACAATTTTTAGATATACAATAATTAATTACATTTGATAAATTTGAGTAAAAATAAATAATTAGTATAAATATTTAGATAAAATAATAAAATATACAAATATGTTATCGATAAGTATGGAAACATATTTTTCGACAGTTATTCTTCAACCCTACTAATCCACAAGTTAAAAGCCTAATAATT